>PVKA01001594.1:54237-107184 GCA_004027165.1 Ctenomys sociabilis | reverse complement strand
TTCCAAAATTTAACTGTAAATTTCTTTTTTCTGTAAAACATACAAGGAGAAAAAGGTCATGTGGTGGTTCTGAGCTGGGTGTTGTGGAGAGAACACCTTCTTAATCTCAGCACTCAGGAAGGCTGAGGCAGGAAGATGGAAAGTTTGAGCCCAGCCTGGGAAACTCCGTGACCTAGTAAGACCCTGTTTCAAAACAAAAGGGGAACAGGGGGGCTATGGATATAGTTCAGTGCAAAGGACCTGGGTTCAATCTTTGGTTCTGCCTCTGTCTCGTCTATCTCCCTCCCTCATACTCTCCCCCTTTCTCTCTCTCCCTCTTCAATTGACTCCACAATTTCACTTCTCTGTGACTCAGTTTCCGTATCTGTAAAGCAGGAATGTAATCCCAACTCACAAGGTGCTGTGACGAAAACACCCAGCAGCTGTTGATATTCCCTCATGGTCTTTGTGGATGCTAGTGCAGTGAAGCAGTTCACGAAGCCACTGCCCATGAAGATGAGCTAGCCCTAGTAGCTGCCTACATTCCCTTTAGACACAATGTTCTTCAGGAGCCCTCACAGATGGGGAAGAGGGCTTACTCTGCTAGCTCAGGTGGAAAACGGCAAAAATAGTCACTAATAATCTTTCAAATGACTACAGTCTTCAGCATTTGCACAACAAAAAAGGAAGAGCCTCAGCAAAATCTACAGGTCTCACAGTGCTTTTACCCAGCAGAATGTGTACAATACCATAATTTTATCCTCTTAAATCATTTCTCTTATGAGGACAGAACTCAAAGATAGAAGGCAAATTTACACATCACAAATAATCCGACTTTTCTGCACTGGGACATCACTGTGTACATAAGTGTACCAGCATTTGTGTGAAGCATGAACAGGAGAGGTGGAGTATGTGAATTATTAAAATTCCTTGCTGCCAAATATTTTAAAGTTCTTGGAGCCATCCTTCCAAGCTCTGAGGTAATGTACACAACATCCATGAGGTTGTAAAAACAATTCAGATGAACATCTGAACAATTTATCTTATTCTTTTAAATGAGTATAGTCACCTTTCTACATTCCATGTACTTCTATTTCATCATTTTTTCACTTTTTCTCAATAACCACTCCTTGAATTAATAGTACTAGCAAAAAAGTAACTACTAGGTACCTATGTACCACAAACACCCGCCTTCTCAGCACTCTGGGAGGATGAGGCAGAAGCATCACAACTGACATGTTCTCGTATGAGCTAGGCATGGTGGTGCATGCCTATAATCCAAGTACTCTGAAGGCTGAGGCAGGAGGATCCTCAGGACTTGGAGGCCATCCTGGAACACTAAGTGAGCTCAAGCTCAGCCTGAGCTGCATATGGAGACCCAGTTTCAAAAAAAAAAAAAAAAAAGCCATCTCAAAACAAAAAGGGCTGGAGATGTAGCTCAGCATGGAGGCCTAGGTTCAGTACCCAGGTTCCCCCCCCACACACACACGTACACTGCACACAGATGCTCTGCTGCCCAGGTTGGTCATACATTTTGAGGCTCCTTTGTCCTACCTCAGACCTCTAGAGGAGGGGTAGGCAGTGTAAGCTGCCACAGCTATAGTCCCACTCTGCCACCAACTACAGCTCATCTCACCATCTGGGTTCACCTGGGACAATGTCAGCTTCCATCTGTTGCAAGCATCCTTTCCACTCTTGGCAGCATCCTGTCCTGGAGTTTTAAGTTACAAGGCTATCATCTTGGTTAATTCTCCTCATTGCTGGAACAAATTACCTGACACCACAACCTGAAAGGTTTGCTCTGGCTCATTGTAGTACATAGTTTGCTGGCTACAGGACAGGATGGCATGGCAGAGGGGTATGGTGGAGGACAAGCTGCCTACTGGAAAGCAGAAAGTGGGGCACAAAGGAGAGACATACCCCACCCCCAAACAGCACATTCAGCTGTAAACATGTCAGGGGAGGAACCCCCACCATGAGTATAGTGTATCAGAATCCAATCGACACCCCAAATCCCCAAGCAAGAGGCTTTCTGAGCCTTCTACAGCCCTCAGCAGTATCCTCTGTCCCCTCAGGACCCGCTTCTATAGTTCAAAAAGGTAACAAGCTTTTTCAAACTGTCTCATATTTTTTTCATTTTAGTTTTAAAACTTCTAATCCAGTTATGATTTTTCCAACCTCGACCTCCCTCCCACTTATACTTTTCTCCAATCAGGTCAGATACAACTGTATGTTTATACAAATACAACACTAAAAGACATTTAAGGGTCCATTGTGAGTAAATCTGGAACAGGAGAAGACAAGCTGGACCAGATACCACCTTTTTAATCATATTCTATTTCTTTTTTGCCAGCCACATCCCCAGGGTGTGCTGAGATGGCAATTGAGACTGGGCTTGGTGACACATGCCTGTAATCCCAGCACTAGGGAAGCTGTAAATAGGCAGATCATTACAAGTCCGATCTAGTAGTGAGACCCTGAATACCCTGTAGACCCTTCCCTAAAATATAAAAAGAGAAAAAAAGTCTATTTCTTTTTTTTGTACCGGGGATCAAACTCAGGACCTCGTATTTGTGAGGCAGGCACTTATGTCACTGAGCTATCTCCCCAACCCAACAGTACTGTTTCATTCAACTCCTGACTCCTTAACTTTAATACAATCATCAGTCATGCCAGGTCCTTAATTTTCCCTCAAACTGAGTGAGATCTGTTGACAACAAAAAGTTTCATCTGGCCGGGTGTGGTGGCGCAGGCCTGTAATCCCAGCACTGGGAGGATGAGGCAGGAGGATTGAGTTCGAGACCAGCTTGAGCTACAAAAATGAGCTTAAGACCAGCCTGAACTGCATAGTGAGACCCTGTCTCAAAAAAGACAAAAAAAAAAAAAAAAAAAAAAAGTTTCATCTGGCCTACATCTCCTACTCTTGAATAGAAATGAGCCAAGGGAGATGCTGCGGGGGAATTCCTGCATCAAGACAAGTCCTGATACAAAGGGAATGCTACCTATGCAAGGCAGCAGAAGAAAAGGAAGTGGATGCAAAGATGACAACAAGGCAAGACACCCCAATGTTTCAGTACCCTACCCTCTCATTCCTTAAGCAGCCAGAAAAGTGATTTTGGAGTAAATACATTTATTGATACCCATTTTATATATAGTTCAATGAAATAATCTATAAATATAAAAGCACTTTTTCTTTTGGATATCACCATGGTCCATGTAAATACTCAACAGTCAGAGTCATCTGCAGGAAGCACTCCAAGTCACACTGTTAGTTTACAGACCTGAATGTATGTTTCATTAAACAGTGGCACTTACGTACTTAAGTGGTCCAGTGGCTTAGGAATATACGACTACTGGGCATGTGGAATACAAATAATGTGTAAGTTTAAATCAACGGAAGGGTATCAACCATCAACAAAAGGAAACAATTACAAATCAATAGCCTAGGTGAAAAAAGTACCACAGCTGACACTCAGGTCAGAATACTGGAGACAAGTATGTAAGACAACACATGGCTTGGCACCGCATGTTCTAACCTCCAGTGGAGCCCACCAGGGCTTTTGGGTCAACCAACAGCAATGCTGACAAAATGTAGACAGTTCAGAATAAAAGGTATGAAGAGACTGACATCAAGATTAACAAAAAGTAGGCTAAGTATTTCAGCAACATAATGAGTTCTCCCCTACAAGGGGACTGTGGGAAAAAGTTTTTTTTTAAAATTCCCTTTGTTACACAAAGCATGATCATTTATCAAATGCAGGAGAAAGAACTCGTAACATCCCTGGTAAAATTTTCTTTTTCAAAGTTTTTCCTGCAACACTCCCAAGGGAACTGATGCAGCCACTGTTGAGCCTTGCTCTCTACCTAATGCAGCATAGAATTTTATTTCATTCCCTCAGTAACAAATATAGAAATGTCGTTTGCTGCCATCTGATGATGCGTCTTCTGAGTTAACAAGTGAATGCATTTAAAAGGTCTTAGATGTACAAAGTCCAAAACTGAGATTTGAGAGGCAGTGTTAGAATTTAAGCAAAGCACACTATTCCAATGAAAGCCTAAGGAAAGCATACAAAAATTCGGTTTGTCCATTATTTTCAGCTGGAGCTGATGGAAACAGTACCTGGTAAGGGTGAGTAACTGGTGTTATCTCCAGGTCCAAAATATTCCAACTACTTAAAGTAGAACTCAAAAGAAGAAAAAGACAACTTGAGCTCGGTAGCCTCCAGAATTCTTCTCTGCCATTTTTTTAGAAAAGACACAACAGCTTCAGTTGTACACTACCAGCTGAAAGGGTTTTCATCCGAATCAAAAATGCTACGACCTCGCCTGTAGAAGTGGGATAGGCACAGGTCCCCACAAATGGCAGCTCTCATGTCCTGTAGCACACGGCGTCTGACCTTGGAGTGAGGAGTAAGCTGGCGGCAGGCCCCCACTACTGGGAGTCTGATTAGATGGCATTTCGTGGCGTGCCATTGTGTGCCAATGCTTTAAGGCTGGGGGCACTGGACTGATGACCACAGCTCCTGTGAGAAGTCACTCCCACCTCAAAAACCTCATGAATAGCTTTTCGGAAACAGTGGAAGTTGTAGTCTATTAAACCTGCAACAAAGAAAATGAACACAGCACCTCTTGAGTGTCAAGTACTAAATTATATATTAGGAAATATTCAGTGACAGGAAAAAATGATGTATACTAAAAAATACACACCTAATGGATGAATTCTCTGCACTGAAATATGATAAATCATACAGTCTAATTGTTAACACTGATTAGTGCTAGCACTAACACTGGTCTGAGAGTAGACATGGAAGACAACTAACAAAAGCAATTTTAGAAAACACACAATAAACTCAACAGGAAAAATACTTTTGAATTATAAAGTCTTCACTTTTCAAGTCTTCTGAAGGTAATGAAAGGCTAATAAGGACAGGCAGACAACTGGGCCAACTACTCTGCAGCGACCTGGAGTGTGAAAAACCTAAGACCCATCTGGGGTATGCAGCTTATACCCCCTGTGGGCAGGGGAGCATCCTCTCTCATCTGTTTTAGGAACTGGGCATCCAAAGGAGATTTTGATTGGGTAAAGGCTTCCATCTTGTGATGGAAATGGCTAAATTGCTTAACCAGTTTTCCTCTTCGCCCCTTAAAAACAGTAGCCAAAAGGTAAGCAAGATAGCTCAGCAGGCTAAGAGCCTGCTTTGGCAAAGCACAGGGACCAGAGTTTGATCCTCAGCCACACATGCTGTGCCGGCCCTGCCCCTGGGGCACGCTGAGCCGGTGAACAAGTCCGGACCTGGTGGTGCATGCCTATAATCCCAGCGTAGGGAGGCTGAAAACAGGTTGACCATGAGTCCAAGCTGTATAGTGAGACCCTGTACCAAATACATAAAAAATGAAGAAAAAAAAAAAAGCCCATTTTTGGAGGAATACCTAGTAATGAGTAAAACATTACACTGCCTAAGCTTCTCATGGTCATACGACCAACTCTGGTCACTGAGATAAATAGAGCTATGTGGAACTTCTGTGATTTTTTTTAGACAGGGTCTTTCCTTGCATCTCAGATTCACAGTGATTCTCCTGCCTCAGCCCAAGTGCTGGGATTATAGATATGTGCCACCATGCCTGGAATGAACTCATATGCTTACAAAAATATATTTCTTCTGGCCCTGAAAAAAATCTATCTTCTTTCTTAATGTCTAGTATATACATAAGATAATTGAACACTAAGAAACATTCTGGACCATAAAGCAACCTTGAAAAAGAAGCCAGTGCTAAGCACAGCAGAGTAAGGGCCAGGGAGATGGCTCAATGGGATAAGCGCTTCCCTGGCAAATGCAAGGACCTGGGTTCAATGTCCGGTTCCGAGAAAAAAAAAAAAAAAAAAAAGAACAGCGGATTAGGAAGGGAGACACCTGTATAGGATACTAGGGAGCTGCCTTAGATGGGTTAAGAATGTCTACTTCCATACTTCTTTAAATGTGAAAAAGATACAAATTTCCACCTATTTAAATCATGGTCAATTTGGGTATGTAGCCAAATCTAACCTGGACTGATAAAATACTGCTTGAAATTCTTAAGTGCTCAAACCAGATAGCAACGTCTTCAATTCTAAAAACCAGCTAGTCATCCTATCTATACACCACATATGATGTATATCCTCTCCTGTATACAGTGAGTGACCATCATCTTGGCCTAATTAACATTTCTGACACTTAAGTTTCAAATCACTAAATTCACATTTAGATAAAGTAAAATACACATGTCCTGCTTGAACACATTGTGATCTCTCACTAACTTATACTTGGTTCAGGGAAAGTCATTGAACATTGAATATTGAACAGCAGAAGAGAGTACAAGATATCAAAAGAAGCAACAGATATGGTTCATGCCCTTGAGAACAGGCTAGCAGGGGCACAATCTAGTATCGACTAACTACAGATATGAAAGGAGTCCAAGGAGACAGGGGCAAGGCAAAACAGTCAATGAAAGCTTCAGATGAGGTGGAAACTGAGAGTATACACACAAGATGTAATTACACGGGAAAGGCAGCAAAATGACAAGAAAACTGGCAGTGAGCACGGCACAGGTGGGAAGCAGGAAACTGAGTTGATTGGAGACAGCCATCTGAGAACTGCTGCCGAGAAATGCTGAGAAGCAAGTCTGAGAGAGGAGGATAGAGGCAAATCAAGATGGTCCTTTACATTAAGAAAAAACTAGAGCTGAGAATACCCCCAAGTGGCTTAGAATTCCTGAGGCCCTGTATTCAATCCCCAGCATTTCCAAAAGAGGGAAGGAAAAAAAAACATGTGGACAACTTAACCTCTGTGAATCAGGCACATGACACATACCTACACTCAGCTACTCTGGAGGCACAAGGATTGCTTAAGGCTAGCAGTGAAGAGGCCTGCCTGAGCAACATACCAAGATCTCATCTCAAAAAGAAGTTCTGCATTTAACTGCAAAATGAAATTTACAAAGAAACTGAACACTAGCCAGAAGTTTAATGTTGCTATTTTGTTAACTTTTTGTTTTAATAGTTACATTTAAAAAAAATAATTA
This sequence comes from Ctenomys sociabilis, assembly GCA_004027165.1. Classification (NCBI taxonomy): domain Eukaryota; kingdom Metazoa; phylum Chordata; class Mammalia; order Rodentia; family Ctenomyidae; genus Ctenomys; species Ctenomys sociabilis. Next base: position 100,146 of record PVKA01001594.1, on the reverse strand, counting down.
CATTTTTAAAATACCTACTAGAATCTGTATTAACAATGTGATTAAATGTCGGAGATGTGCTTCAAAATAATACAGAAGAGAAATTATAAAGTAACACTGGCTATGATTTTGAGAATTATTGAATTTGGTTGACAAACTTTTTTTAAAAGGTTATACTATTTTCTCTACCTTTTTTATATGGTTGACAGTTTCCTCCAACAAAGAGTAAAACTATAGTAACCAGTGAATGAGTAGAGGAAAAACAGGAAACAAGCCTATCTGAATACATGTGAATGAGCGAAGCAGAGATGAGGACATAGGTTACCCTTACATCTGAAAGTTCCCACAACCAAAAGTTCTTTTAAAAAATCATAAAAACAGAATGGCTAGAAATAATTAACAGGGCTGGGAATTTAACTCAGTGGCACAGTACTTGCCTAGCACATGTGTAAGACCCTGGATTCAATCCCCAGCATCACCAAAAAAAAAAGTACATAAACAAGCTGCCAAAGAAATATAAACAGGCATGAAAATACACTTGCCATAATCAGTACTAATCAGTAACAAGTAAATATAAAGGGTTAATGTAAAGGTAATGTGATGAGTTAATATAAAACTAAATGTAAAAAATTACTCTGCTCAACTCTCTGTGACCCTGCAGGGAGGCTTGGTGTACCACTGATAGATCAATAGACTGGGAGTTCCCAGGGAACAGTGCTCCCAGAAAAAATGTACGCTGAGTAACAGTCATGCTGTCCCTAAAGGTACTGTTCTATGTTAAATGACAAATTCATTTGCCAAACAGGATGCGGTTTCTACTTTAAAACCTCTAGAACAAGGCTCCTGGCTGTTTGTCCTCTCCTGCATGAGTATGGTCAAGCAGTCCTGGGCCTGGTAATAAAAAGGCTCATATATAAATTTTAACTCAGACTCAGGCCTGGTTTCTATGTTGAGAATACATACCAGTAAAACTGAGAACCAAATGAGATGCCATTTTACTCAGACCAGACTGACAATAATTAAAACAGTCCAACATCAAACATCATCATCAAGAAGACAGCAATTTAATTTAGAAACCATAAATTCTCAATGCATGCAAAGCCAAAATTGTTCACAGGAATTTGTCATGAAACTATTTTTAATTTTTAGAATAATTTAAACTTCTAGGAATAAGAAAAGGCACTGTATACTCAACTCACAGAATTGTATGTGGCAGTGAAAATGAATGAACTAGAACTGTGTTGTCGATCTGGATAAATTTCAAGAATAACTCAAGAGAAATTGGCAAGTTGCAGAAGAGAACTTATATTTAGATATCATTTATACAAAGGCACACAATACTCTACAGTGTTGAGAGATATGAAATAAATAAATAAACCACATACACGAAAACTAAAACATACACCAAAAATGTATGTGAGCTGTGAGCAATACACAAATAATTCAACTGTAATTGTCATATTTTAGTTCTTATCTCAAAAGTGAATAATACATACATTTCTGATTTTCCAAAAATCTGTCTACAATAGGGCAGTCACGAGTCATGAAAGAGAGGGGAAGAGGGCTGGCCAAATAGTTCAGTGGATTAAAGCACCTGCTTAGGCAGATGTGCAGGGACCAGGGGTTTGATTCCCCTGGCAGGCCATGCCGGCCCCACCCCCAGGGTGCACTGCAATGGAGACTGGGTGTGGTGGCACACGCCTGTAATCCCAGCACTTGGGAGGCTATCAATAGGAGAATCACTACAAATCCAATCTAGTAGTGAGACCCTAAACAATACCCTGTAGACCCTGCCCTAAATACAGAAAAAAAAAAAAAAAAGGAAGGGGAAGGACATCATCAATGGATGAGTGAATGCTCATACTTCAGGGCAAAGGTCTTACCAATAGCTCCAAACAGAAAACAGGAACTAAGAACTGAAGATGGGAATTTCCAATCACTCAGATGAAAGATTAAGCAAAACCACTGACTGGAGAAGCTGACTTGGAGAGATAAAGCCAAGCAACAAGCAAAAAAGATCTGACTCTGAACACAGAATTGAGAAAAATAATGTCAAAGGAAACTGGAGACGCAGTCAAAGAAACACACAAAAATAACCCAGAGAGTCCAGCTAGAGGGAAGCAAGTTCTGAGAGAGGAGCGGGTGTACAGTCATATGCTTCAGAAGGTGAAGATGCCGGGCGGTGAGACAAGGCCACTGAGTGCCGCAAGACAGCAACCTGGTTACCATCTGAGAGACAGTTTTAGTAAACTGGTTCAGATGGAAGCATACCACAGGCAGCTATGCAGCTAAGGAAACTGACCTCAAATAAAGGGGTCTGGAGTAATGTAAGATGAAAGGAAGGAGAGAAATAATGTGAACTACATACAGAAGGGCAAAAGTTCTTTGAGCTGATTTTGTAGCCATTTATCTAACACTGAAATACTATACTTTATTGTTTTTGAGAACCTAAGAAATTATAACAAAGAATATAACAGCTTTTTAAAATACCATTACCTTTCCGTTCAAAGCTCTCTTCCCTAAGAATGCAGACCAATGCCAAAAATTTAGTCACCTCCTTTAAATAAAGGACAGTTGTATTATTCAGCTTGATAATTGCCATAGATTCTTTATCATAAGCACTTCCACTTCCATCTTCCTTTAACCTATTTTAAAAGAAAGTATTCTTCACCATTTTGTCACACTGAATTTACCCAATGACAAGTCTTTTCATTTAGATTCCTAAATATATTTTGAGAAAACAAACTACTGACTTAAACATACTGGAACATAGCTGTCATTTAAGTATAGAGACCACAAATACAAGAACACAGAATTCTTATTATAAACAACCAAAAGCTCCATACACATCCATTACTATTATAAATAATCGGACAATTGGAGGAAAAAGCAAAACTTGGTAGATCTTCACCAAGGAAATTACATTTCTAACATCCTGTACCAAATGGGGCTACTCAGACAGTCAGAGTCCATTCTTTCCTCTATTTCTAACTGCCCTTAGGCAGTCTTACTCTGTAGCCCTAACTGGCCTTGCACTTTAATAGACCTCCTGCCTTAGCCGCTGAGTGCTGGGATTACAAGTGTACTCTACAGGGCCCCTCCTGTACCTGCGACCACCTCAGCAAGTTTCTTTAAGGAAGAGTCACCATGCCAGGCTTAACCATGACAGGCTTATCAAATTTTGCTCAAAAAGCTTTTTTTTTCCCTTTCTCCAAAAGCAAGAAAGTTCTTGGACTACACAAACAGAAACCAATAGGAATTATGTTGAAATCAACAATTTTTAAAGAAGTAGATTCTAAGGTTTTTCTTTGGGGGAGGGTACTTATTTTTTGTTTTTTGTTTTCAGACACCATCTTGCTATGCAGTTCCAGCTGGTCTTGAACTTTCAGTGATCCTCCTGCCTTGGCTTCTCAAGCACCATGATTCCAGGTGTGCACTACACACACACCCAGCTCCTAAGTCTTTTCTTGCATTTGCTTAGCAAAAGTATAGGTTGTCTACTTATTGTTAGGAAGTTGTAAAAATTCCTTTTTGAAAAAATAGTATTTATCTTCAAAAAAAAAAAAAAAGCTAAAGGAAATATTTTAAGAAGAAAATGTTCTGCAATGTACAGGTTGTAAGTTCAGGGGCCAATACCAAAAAACAAAACAAACAAAAAAAAATGTTAATAGTAGTTGTTTTGGGTAATAAAACAATGCTTTTTCCCTCCTGTTTTCATTTGTCTATATTTACTATGTTACGCATGAACAGATTTACTAAACTATTCTGAATCTTACACCTCCTCATACATTTTTTTCTTTTAGAAATCAACTGTTTGCCATGCTAACCCCACCCCCTGTACCCACTGAGATGGCAACTGAGACTGGGTGTGGTGGCACACACCTGTAATTTCAGAGCTTGAGAGGTTGAAAACAGAAGGGTCACTACGAGTCCGAACTGTGTAGTGAGACCCTGTACTAAATACATAAAAAGGAAAAAAAAAAACTTTTATTTTTATTGTGGTTTCATTTTTTTGAGTCTTGGCTATATTAGTTGACTGGCCTCAAACTCAAAGGGATCCTCTTGCCTCAGGCTCCAAATTACTGAGATTACAGGCATGAGCCCATCAAGCCTGGCAGCTAGGTCTTTCTTTTTTTCTTTTTGCTTTTTGAGACAGTCTTGCTTTGTAGTGCAGGCAGGCCTTAAGCTCACTATGTAGCCCGGGCTGGCCTCAAACTCACAGGAATCCTCCTACCTCAACCTCCCAAATGCTGGGATTGTAGGTGTGCACTCCCACAGCCCTCATCATTCATTTAGTCCTCATAACAACTCAGAGAACAAGAATTATTACTGTAGCCCTATTTAGCCACTTTAACTCCTTTCTAGAGTAAATCAAAGCAAACTAAATACAATGACTATGCTCATTTTAAATATATAGAAACTGGGGCTTATTAAAGGTAGTGGCCTCCTAATAAAGGCCAAATATAAGGTTGTAACTTAATTCCATGCAGTTTCCACTATAATAAAGTTAATTTGGAGAGTTGGCGAGATAGCTCAGCAGACTAAGACCCTACTTAGGTAAGTGCAACAAGGATCAGGGTTCAATCACCAACACCACATGCCCCACCAACCCCACGGTCCGGGCACACTGAGCCAACCATCAAGACTGGGAATGGTGGCACACTGTGGGAGGCTGAAAATAGAACGACCATTACGAATCTGAGCCACGAGCTGCATAGTGAGATCCTGTACCAATTACATTAAATAAAGTATGTAAGTTGATTTGGGAAGGCAGAGTGATAGGGAAATGTCATCTTTTTAAAACATTTAAAAGAAAACTGTTTCCAGGCTGGGATGTAGTTCTACAGTAGAGCACTTATCAAGCCTGTACCACATTTAATCCCCAGCACAAGAAAAAAAAACAGTGCTAAGTGTTCTCAACTCATAATTAGACACTGAGTAAAGTCACCTTCTGTGCCACATGCACAGTGACAGTGGGCACTACAACAAGAGGTTCTGACAGCAACGACCATGACAGTGACCCCTAGGCCACCATGCATGCCACAATGGACTGCTTCTCTCACTGAAAGCTCTAAAAGGCTCATCATCACTGCTCTGCACCACAACCAGCAGCCATAAGAAACTGCCACTCTTCTAATGTCAAGCCAGTATGTGACCTAGAACCACATACTAGCAGGAAACAGAAGTTAAGAAAGGTGTATTCTGGAGCTAGGGATACAGATAAGTGGAACACTGCTTGCCTACTATACCAAAGTCCCGGAGTATAATCACCAGTACTAAAAACAAAAAAGAATCCAAATTTTAATTAAAGTCCAATGAAACAGATTTGATTATTCATAAAATGAAGAACTTAAAAAACCTTGCTCAAAAAAAGTATTTGAATCATTTAGGTTCAGGTTTTGTTTTTCATTATTTTGTTTTTTGAAATAGGTCTTGCTATGTACTTCAGGCTGGCTTGAACTCACTGTGTACCCCAGGCTGGCCTCGCACTGTTACAGGAATGTGTGCCACCACTGCCAGCTTATCTGTTTCAATCATTTTTAAGACTTTCAGGCAAATACTGGAATTCCTACAGAGATACGGATATAACTTACCCATATATACAAGACACATCAATTACAACATCAATCATGTCACAGCAAAGTTCATAAGACTGCATATCCACAGGGGAGCTGTCTGTTGCAATGTAGATTTTGCTGACAACATCAAAGAGAAAAGCTTTTTCAATACCTGAATTCTTGGAAAAACAAAATTAGGAAGTGTTCAGTTTCTGTTAAGAATCACAATTTGCAGTTTATTGACTAACATTCAAGGTTATATTTAATTATACAACCCAGTGCCAGAACATAAACAGTATTTGGTTGAGACATACTTCTATTATCCAAAGAATGAAAAATAAATCTATTTCTCTGCTTCAAGCTACTCACATAATTGCATAAGTATTTTTATTCCTCCTTTTTGCTTAATTTTTCAAGATAGCACCAAAAAACTTAACATTTTTTCCAAAACTCAAGCTACACAATTGGACATGGTGGTACACACCTGAAATGCCAATACTCTGTGAGACAGAAGGATCACAATTTCAAGCCCAGCCTGACCAACTTAACAATTCAGCAACACCTTGTCTCAAAAAATAATAATAAAATAACAAAGAACTGTTGGTATAGCTAAGTGCAAAGCTCTGGGTTCAATTCCTAGAGGGAGTAAAGGATAGGGAATCAAGCTAAGTTATACAACATTTTTTATCATAATCAATCCCTGATTTCAATGACCTTGCAACCAGAAAGTCTTTTAATTATCAAAATAAAGAATTATAGTTTGATATCAACATGTAGCATAACCCAAAACTCTTTCAAGGGTCAGAGTGGGGTTACCACATTGAGTTCTTCCAAAACAATGTTTGGAAAATACAACAGGTACATGTTAAATCTACTGCAAGATAATTCTTTTTTTCTTAAGCTGGATCCTCAAAGTAAGAATGTTAACATATGATAGTAAAATTATAGCTAGCGAGGAAAATTTCTCAATGCGACTTCCAAGGAGATGGAGATTTATATTAAACTGAGCTATACTCCCAAGATTTATTCTTTTCTAGTTACTACTCCTTCTACAGGAAACAAGTATCATGAAGATTTTAATTAAGAAAGCACAAGGAAAATTTTCAGCAGTTCATTTAATACAAAAGGGCAGACAAGTACTAAGAATTCAGAAAATAACACAGTAATGAAATTATTTTATGTCCTTATTTATTTGCATGATATTTAAGCTAATTCACTGCCCACTTTTGTAAGAATCTGGAAACACAAATATATTTAACAATGAAAACAGAAACTAGAGTGAATTAAGTAGCTCACTTACTGATATAAAGATATTTAATAGGTTTTCCAAGGTCGGCAGCTGTGGAATGAGTTTCTGTACCACCTTACTAAAAGCTTCAAATATTGAATGGTCATAGATACTAGTCAAATAAAAGCTGAAAAATACAACATAGTGCAATGAATTTAGAAAATAAATAACCACTTGCCAATCCAATTATCTAAATACAGGATAATAAAATATTGTATACTTTTTAAATTAATTTTTATAATATGAGGAAATACCCGAATCAAATTTATTCAATACAAGAAGTGACTACTTGAAATGATAGAAACCCAAGTAACATTTGAGGTAGCATATACTACATATGCTGTCTACTTGGGTAAATTGTTAAGTGGATAATTTCAGTGACAATTATCATAATACATACAATGTGATTTCAGTAAGTTCAAATAAAGCCAATCTTGTCTCCATCCCCATTTTTCCAGATCATAATTGCAGGTGCACACCCAGCCTGTGGCAATCACTTGCTTTACTGCATTTTCACAGAGGGCAACTAAAATGGAACAAGAAAAGCACTTCCAGATACAGAGTCTAAATGAGGGGCTAACTCTCTGAAACTGATCTTTAAAGCTTCATTTCCCAATCACCTGAGATAAAATCCAAGATTAAAATGCAAGAGAAAGCTAGAAGAGATAGATGATATTTATTAAATATAATTCAAGTGTCCACTAAAATGTCACATCCTCAAAAAAACCCTCTATCTTTTCCTGCCCCTTTCTCTTAATTTTTCTTCTAAACATTGCTAAGTCTTTAAAATTACACCAATTGGCCAGGTGTGGTGGCGCATGCCACCAATTATTTACAGGTGTTTTTGAGCTGTTATTCACCAGAATGTAAGCTCCAGGAGGAAAGAGACTCTGAGAGTCTTGCTCACAAGTGCAAACTCAATGCTCTGAATAGTACTCATAAGTACTGTATCTGCCTATAAGCAAACAAATGCAACTGGTGCTTAGAATTTGGGTAAATAGCATAATAAGGGGAGTGAAAGCTGAAGCCCTATGGAAAACAGGAGCCTGCCAACCTAAAAGGATGTTCAGGAGAATATGCATAAATGTAGTAAAACATATATAAATGAAAGATATGGAACCTTTAACACTGTGGATAAACCTGCTTTTCTCACCCAGGAACAAAATCATCGTTACATACTTATATTCACAATCCATTTATACACACACAGTACAAGTCAGAGATAAGACGTATGTTTACTATCTTATAAGTACTTTATATTTTCAAGGAGTTAACAAAAGGATGTAATCCTGTGCAAGCAAGGGCTCTGCTGCAGGTATGAAAGCACTGAAGCACGAAAGGACAAATGACCTCCCAAGTGCTATGGAGAAAGGAACATTTTACAGCACTTCCTTAGGCAGAAAGGTTAGCAAAGCAAACAGAATCCTCCCTTTGTCAGTAGGTGGGACAGGGAGAACCTACAACCACTGGACATTTTATAAAGTAGTTTCTAGAAAGTGGAACTCAAACATTTGGAGCCTCATCCATAGAGTTACTAGTACTAAATAAAAATGTGATGTAGGCAGGTGTCACTCAATGTTATCTGCCCAGCATACATGAGATCCCTGGGTTCAATCCATAACACCACACATACACACACACACACAGAAGATAAATAAACAATTTAAAAATTAAAGCCAGACACAATATTCTGCTGAGGTTAACAAGGCCTAGGGGCTGGGGAGACAGCTTGGCAGTCTATGCACCTGCCTGGCAAGTTCAATCCCCAGTACTACATGCCATGCCCACCTGGAACCCTGGGCACACAGTGACAGCCCCAAAACTGGGTGTGGTAGCGCACAGCTATAATCTCAGCATTGGGGAGGCTGCAATAAAAGGATCACTACAAGTCTAAGCTGCATAGTGAGATCTTGTACCAAATAAATAATTTTAAAAGAAAAAAAAAAGGCCTAAGATTCTAGCATGACCTGGAATGGGACACAGGCATGCATAGTTCCAAAATTAATAGATTTCTAAAAAGAAAAGATTGAGGGATTTTAAAGTTATCCACTTTTAAAATGGATAACTTTAGGTTTCTATAAATGCTTTAAAATTTTCATCCAAGCAATCTAGAGATCAATGAGATTTGTCTAAGTTTGCTAAAAGAATAATTAAGATTTAGGAGCCTGAAACTTGGGGGAATACTAGGGGTAGGAACACGGCTGGCTTGAGCCTATAGAGAAATCATTGTAACAGACAAGTGAAAAGGAAATCACCATGCCATTACTCTTCTCAGCTCGTCCTTTACACTGATAGAATCATTGAGTACATCTTCTTAGGTACTTTCAAGTATTCATATCAGCCTATATACCTACAAAAAGGTAACGTGTACAAAAACATTCTTCATATACTTTTAGAATACAAAACACCATCATCAGTTCTATTGGATATTCTTTATTTAACATTTAATTATAAACCAGTAATCTTTTAATAGCAGTACTGTAAATTTACAGGATAAGATGACTTAATCCAAACCTTAGAGTTTCATGAAAGTATAAACTGGTTTTTTTGTTTTGTTTTGTTTTGTTTTTGTGGTACCAGGGATTGAACCTGGACCTTTTACTTACAGAACAGGCGCTTTATGCCATTGAGTTATATCCAGCCCTGATTTTAAAACTTAAGATATCTGTGCTTGCTTTGGTAGCACATATACTAAAACTAAGACACATCAGAATCAGTCCAGAATTGAAAATGTACCTTCTTTAAAAGGCTCTTCCAAACTGAGAAAGATACTATGAAGGCTTAAACTACAATTTAACAGGTGTGATAGATCCCATGCACTAAGGCAAAGGTAGAGGCAAAGTGACAAAATCAGGAGTGGGGAAGTCCCAAAGCAGATTTATGCCTTAAGGAAACAGCCTGACTCCAATCTCTTGAGATAAGTTTGCAAGAAACACCATGGAAACATTTCACATGACATTAGTCATCTGGAAAAGTTACTTCTCGATGATAGCACCCTCCCGAATTCAGCGTGGATATCAAAAACATTCCAAGTAATGTCAATGTTACAAGCAACAGAAAACTACAGTGTTTGCAATGACAGAGATGGGAATACATTTATAGGACTCTCATATCAAACACACATTGTTACCTAAGATGGAGTTTTTCTAGCCCAGCATCTGCAAGGTCATCATTGGCCCTTTGATGAATATCCCTCTGTGTTTCTATTTTGTGATCATCAGACAGACCATCAACTTTGTGAATAAAAACCTCAAAATTCATGTCTGGGTTAACCTTGTAGGCTTTAGAAACAGTAATGTGAAGTCGTGTTAAAGCCTCCATGTAGTCATCCTGTAAGTCAGAACAAAATATTTTTAAAAAGAAATCTTACAAAACAGAAGTAATGACTTAAGAAAACCTCAAACCACCTTGTTCCCCAAACACAGAAGATATGCAAAACTGGAATTACAATATTATCCTAATTATTCATAAATATTCAGATATACCAATTCATCTGGCTCTTCAACTTCTAAAGATAAAAAATTCAATTACAAGTTAATGCCTATAATCTTAAATACCTATAATAAAACCAAGGAAAAGGACAAAGGACATTCCCTCCCAACAGAATTTTTTTTTCCAGTAGAATTTTTCAAAGTAATCCCAGCTCTGCCATTTATTAGATGTGTAGCTTTAAACAAGTTGCTTAAACTCTTATGACCTCAGTTTACTCATCTGTGAAGAGGGAATTACAATACCTATCTCACAATGCAAGATTAAAATAATTCATGTAGGTGAAAGCATCTATTATAAAGCCTATCACTTGGCATTCCTAGCCAGTAAGCTTAAAATAAGCTTCTTACAGGTAGAGATATGCCCCGTTCATCTGACTGCCTACAAAACAGCGGGATCTTAATATGGACTAAATTCATTTTCAACAAAAACTATTCACTCTAACATATGTTGACTCAGTTCTCATATTTCTTTTCAAATTATGGGCCTTTTTATATTTCAGAATCCTTTCAGTGATCAATATCATATAGTAACAGTTAATAAAAAACAACAGCAGCTACAAACCAATGAAAGTGGAAAGCTAATGCTAACTGCTCATAACTAGGACTCAAGGATACAAACCACTTCTCACAACCATCTGATACTGTGGAATTTCACAGTGATACACAGGCGCCCAAAGCACCTCTGAACTGCATGTCTTATGCTGCCAGGGAATCTACTGGCAAATAAACAAGCACATGACAGGAAAGATACAACTTTCCTTTGTCCTCCATCCTTTTTGCTATCACGTAAGAGAAGCAAACACCATTATTCCTAACTACCTGAGCATCAATGACATATATCAATGCTCCTGTTCCCCTGAAGATCATCTCGTAGTCAAAAGTTGGGTCAAAAAAGTCCATTTGCCCAGGAAAATCCCAAATCTGGAAATTCACAAAGGAGCTATTGGAAATGTCGTCTTTATAAATCTTGTTGGTACTTTCCAAAAAGAGAGTCTCATTGGGTGACATCTTATGAAACACCACCTGTTGAGAAAAGTAAAGACAATTTTACAACCCTACAATTTAAAATTCAGAATTTAAAATCAAAATTACATGTTTGATTAACCTTTAAAATAACTGATCCTACATTTTTAAAATAAGAACAACCGAATGCTACACCCATTTCATTCCTAATGAAACAAGACAGCAAATTAATTTGCATCTAATCTCTTTTGAAGCTGAAACTCTTGCCTATTTTCTCTATGATACTAGTTGTACCACAATCTCTCACCTACATTTGGTCTGTTCTACTTCCCATAGATTTAAACTTGCCAAAAACCCACTTCTAGATTATTAACATCTCATAGCGTAAGGTTAAAAAATTCTGTTCATTCAAAAATTACTTGGGTCCTTTTTTTTTTTTTGGCGGAACCAGGGATTGAACTCAGGCCCTTGTACTTGCCAGGGAAGTACTTATTCCACTGAGCCATCTCCCTAGCCTCAAAAATTACTTGAATACCTCAGGCTCTTAAGAATAAATGGACTGAATCCTGCGTACATCGAATTTGCAACTTTGTGGAATAAAACAGGGACAGTAATAAAGCAAACAGAAAGTGAAAATGTCTGAAGAGGGACGGAGGCCTATGGGAGTTAACAGTAGGCAGCTCCCCTGGGGAAAAAGATATGGTAAAGCCACTTATGAACCACAATACTAACAATCCACACACTTGTAACATAAAACTAATTTGTCTCGCACTGACACTTTGTAGAAGAAAAAGGCCAGTGACCTCGAGGATTTTGTTCCTGAGGTAACAAAGGAGAACTAAAATCAGTTTGTTAAGTGTTTATACCAGTCTTTGTAAAAGTAAAAAGCAAGATAAATAAAGAACAGTAATCCAGCAAATTCTGAAGCTATTCTTCTCAAATACCATATCTACAAAAGATTAAACACAGATTTATTTTGGGAAGACTTTCACAACAGCAGAAAAGTGGAAAGAACGAGTTCAACTAAAAGCTCTATGTGTAATGGGGATGAAAAAGTCAAGCTTGCCTCGTAGCTGCTTTACTAAAAAGCATAAAAACCTCGGTTCCCACTTGATCGACTCAAATGGACTGGTGTCCCTTTACAAAACACAAAGTCTCGGAAAATTTTTGTAACCACACACCTACAAATCACCTTGTCACCAGTAATTACACTCACCAGGTCAACAACTACTAAAATAGAGGCAGTAATAATTCCCAATTCCCAATAACAGTGAAGGCTTCTTCAGACTACCAAGAAAAGTACTGAAATGCCCAGTGCCTGCCTGAGCCACAACTCTTTCCGATGCTGCTTCCCCGGGGCTCAGCCAGGAATGCCTGCAAACTGGTCACCTGGGTGAGAGCGGGCAGGAGAGGGAATTAACCACGCTACCCCAAATGAGAGCCGGAGAATACGTCTCAGATTCTTCCATCGATGCCACGGGAGCTGGGTCCTAAGGGGTAGTGGGCTAGGGCGGTACCCCAAACACCTGCCTCCCTCCAGCCAGTATTGCCTTCTGCGACATACTGGGCCTCAGCTGACTCGGGCGCGGACGCAAAAGTCCGGGTCGCCGCGCGGGTCGTGCCTAGGCTCTGCACTCGTAGGGAGAAGAGAAAGTGCGCCGGGACTAGGCAGGGCGACCAGGTGGCCGCCGCCCTCACACGGCTTCCCCGCCACAGGCACCTCGGCACCCGAGGAGAGAGGACAGGAGGCCCGGAGCGCTTCCGCTCACCTTCTGGATGGACGACTTGCCGCTGCGCCGCAGCCCCATGAGCAGAATCCTGGGCTTGGAGCTGTCAGCGCCCCCTGGGCCGCAGCCTCCGCCGGCCCCCGCCCCGACGCCCCCGCCCGCCGCTGCCGCCTCTTCTTCCTCCTCCACGCCGTAGCCGAAGTCCTTTGGAAACGAATCGGCCGCGCCGTAACTGCCGGCGAGAGGCGTCTCCTCCGCCCCGTACTGCAGGGACATGGTGCTGGACCGCCGCCGCCCCGCGCCTTGACAGGCCAGGCCAGGCCAGGCCGCCGCCTCCCTAAGCCACCGCTGCCACCGCCCCCGGGCGCCGCCGCTGCCGCCTGGCCCGCCTCCTAGCTCGACTGATAGGTCCCGAGACGAAGCCGGGCCTATCATTGGCAGCACGGGCCGCCACTCGGAGGCAGCAGGGTAGGTGGCGCCCCATCACGTGCCCGGAATCACCTGACCTGCAGCAACCGCGGGGGGAGGAGGAGTCACGAGGAGGGCGGTCCTGCCGCGCCTTTCCCAGCGCGCGGCCCGGGCCGAGCTCTCGCGCACCGCGGTCCTTCCCGCACGAGCCTTGCTCGCGGGCTCTTCTCAGCCTGTCCCTTCCCCCAGAGCACCGCAAGGGGAGACGCTCGCTGGGTAGCTGGGGAAAGAGCTGATTGCCCAGCTCCTGCCCCGGTGCTCTCACAAGCAGTATTTATTACTGCCTGCGATGTCGTGGGTACCTAACGTGCACAGAACTGGAACCAACTCAGACCCTGCCTGCCCTCAAATTGCTTGGATTAACAGAGATCGGACCTCTGCGTAAGTAGCCTTGGTACAAGATATTATATGGGAAAGCTATAGATGAAATGATGAAACGCTGAGGAATTAGCAGGGTGAGAAAATCTGTAAAGTGGCATCTGATCAGATCCAAAAGGAAGGAGAGGTTGGGACGTGCGAGGATGTGGAGGAGGAGCTAATAGAAGGCAAAAGCGACTGAGGCAGCCATGGGTCAGTATAATAACTTATTCAGCCAGGTACCTGGATCCAGACCAGAAGGCCAATGCCGCCAAGCTAGAACGTCTTTCTAGCTTGATAGTGGATACTGCTGCCTCTAACCTCACCTCCATGTCCCTTCCTTCTCATTTAGGCAGTCTAATTCTCCAGTAATCCCATCCTCCCATAGAACGCTGCATTTTTTATGATATTCAGATTAGAGAGCAAAGGCGTGAATAATAAAACCAAAGCAAAGCAAATGCTTGTTATGAAATATGTTAGAGAAAGCTAAAGGAATTTTCATCCTTAAGTCTCTAGAATTGGGAGTGTGACAAAATGATCCTCTTAAAAGCAGTTTTACGGGCTGGGGAGATGGCTCAGTAGAACAAAGTGCTGGCCTGGCTAGTGCAAGGGCCTGTGTTCAATCCCCGGTTCCGCCAAAAAATAAAAATAAAGCCAAAAAAAATACAAGCAAAAAAAAAAAAGCAAGATGTCCTGGCTAAGAGGTTTCTTGATTATGAAGGCAAAGTATATTCATGCAGGTCTGGGACTTTGTGCATGAAACTATAAGTTAAAAGCAGGACCTTTTAGGGTCATTTATCCCAACCCTTGTCTCTGATTGACAGATTGGTGGAATGCACCTTTTTTTCAGGGATGGGATTTAAACCAAGATTTCTCTATGTAGTTTAAATTGGCCTTGAATTCATTATGTAGTCCAGACTGGCTTTGAACTCATTGCAGTCCTCCTGCCTCAGCCACCACACCTGGCAGAATGCATGTAAATACTATCATTAGGTGTTCATGGGGGGTTACTTCCAGAACTGACAGGAAGCTATTCAAGTCCCTTAAGTAAAATGACCCAATAATGCACACCCTCCTCCTATATATTCTGTATCTCTACAGTTTATAATCCTAATACAATGTCATGTGAATAACTACTGTATTATGTAGGGAATAATAACAAAATGCAAAAGTCTGTACATGAATAGTTTTCCCCAAATATCTCTGATCCGTGATTGGTTTATCCACAGATGCAAAACCATAGAGGGCCAATTATAGTACTAAAGGAGAATTTACCATCTCAGAAGGCAGACAATCCCACTGAAGTAAAGTTTTGTTTCATAACTTTCTTATTCAAGCCAACAGCCACAAATGCAACAAGAGTTAACTTCATCTTTTTCATACAAGTCTTTGAAATATTAAGTTGACGTCTTCCCTACCCAATAGGATAGTCTTATTTCACACTAAACAGCTTCAGTTCCTTCACCTGTTCCTTATTATCCTTCTATGTTATTGGTCAACAGAACTTTCTGTGATAACAGCAATTTTGTGTATCTGTACTCTTCAACATGATAGCCAAAAATTCAGACTAGAAATGTTGCTAGCGTGACTGAGAAATTGAATTTTTACTTAACATCCACGTGTAGCCTCCATATGGGACAAACCAGACTTATCCCCTGTCCTTATTGGTCATTATTCCAAACTTGTCATTCTCTTTCAGATGTGTGACACCCACTGAATAATACCAATAAGCCTTCAGGGCAGCTGTTTAAAACCTAGACAGTATTTCTTTTGGTTTACAAAATGGAATGTTTTTAAAGTACCTTGGAGTGTAAGTGGTTCACAATGATAATCACTCGAACTAGTACTGTCAGTGATCCTACATAACCTTTTAGAAAACCATTTCTAACATAAATATACTTGACACCTGAACTGGTTAAGCCAAACAGTTTGTGTATTTTAGATTGATAGTCATTTTTTTGATAATCATTTTAAAATTCCAATATAGTCTACCCAGCAGCCCTTCTAATTTTATGGCATTACTACCCTCTGCTCTGTATGCAGTCTTTAACATTTTGCAAGGCATTTTTATATCCGTTATATTTGATTTGATCCTTACAACAACTTGTGAGGTGGGAAGATGTGAAATCTATAGTTTACAGATAAAGCAACTTTAGTGCAGCAGGAACTGAAATGAGGGAATCCATTTTGGAATCCATTGGGCATCTTGTTGAATACAGGATTCACTCAAATCTGTGATAGAAATGTTGAAGAGCCCTCCAGAAGCCAGGCTGGCCCTGAATAGGGGCTGCTGGTATAGCAGTTGAAGCAGGTCAGTTCCACCTAGGTGTGACTATTGAAACTATATGTTGCCTTGCTGTCCAACAGGATGGTATGAGGGAAGAGTCACTGACTTACTGGTATAAATATGAATACTAATCCAATGAGAGAAGAGCAAATGAGGGATAGCTTCCAGGGGAAAAAAAAATTTTTTTTTCACTTGTCTGTATGCACAAAAGGACATCAACTGCTTAAAGAAGCCAGGTCCTCCCTCTCTTCTACAACTTTCATCATGGATCATGTGTGTCCTATGGCTCATAACCCACCTTATATTGTTATATATATATATGTTGTATAACCTGCTTCAAGTCATTTACCTTTATCAAATGCAGCATTTAGCCAACTACTGTCCATGGAGAAGACATTCAAATTTGGAATAAAGAAATGTATCCAAGTGAATGTTCTTCAGTACTATCTGGCGTGCCTCCAAAAAAAAAAAAAAAACTTGTGACTAGGGAAGACAGATGATTGCCACATTGCTGTAATCATGACTGATTAAAATGACTTAGCCACAATTTTCAGCAGGTTTCAGTCCCTTTGCTGGGTACACCGGCTTTCACTGCATCTGCTAGTTGGCTGGTTAAACATGCAGGGCTGAGAACCAAACCCAGGGCCTTGTGTATGTTCAGTCCTTTATCACACTAATGACTGGGCTTAACACTTGGGACCTAATACATGAAATAAGAATGCATTCTTTAAAATGCTAAAATACCAGCAAGGGAAATAAGTAATCAATAAAACACATGTGACAGCAAGTCTTCCAAAAGGAAAGGAAAAAGGACTAAAAACCAAGAATATAGTGCTTTACCACAAATCTTCCACATACATTCTCATTTGACCCTCACAACAACCCTGTGAGGTAGGCAGCACAGATGTTTTTCTCATTTAACAGATGAGGAAAGTAAATCTCAGAGTGATTAGCATGCCCAAAGTTCTACAGTTAGTAAATAATTAATATCAGTCTTTGGCCTAAAAATGCAGCACCCAGCCTCCCCTCATGTATGCCCACCTACTTCACAGGGATAATGAAGATAAAATGAATTCAAGGCTAGAAAAATACTTTGAAGGAAAAAAGCACTAGTAATTATATAGTGCATGAACCCAGCTTGTGCACGAACCCAGAACATTATATTAACTCTGTCTAAACTAACCAAGAAACTAAGCAAGGCAGGGTAACAATGTGATCCTGTTTAATGCTGTATAAATCACAATCAGGACAACTGCACTATTAAGCAAAATGAACAACACACAAAGGCTAATGAGCAGCTAGGCCCCACTAAAGTATACAGCAAAGCAAGGCAACATTATCAGACAGGGTGTGATTGCATAGAAGAAAAAAGTGGTGTCAGAGTTCAAACTGGCA
The DNA here is from genome assembly GCA_004027165.1 of Ctenomys sociabilis. Classification (NCBI taxonomy): domain Eukaryota; kingdom Metazoa; phylum Chordata; class Mammalia; order Rodentia; family Ctenomyidae; genus Ctenomys; species Ctenomys sociabilis. The sequence continues at coordinate 82,633 of PVKA01001594.1, read as the reverse complement.
CACACATAGTTATCTAAGGCAAAGTGGTAGCAAAGAGTTACTTGTTCCACATTATATAAACAAGAGCAGAAATTCATGGGAACCCATGCAAAAGCATCGTGTGTCACAGATTTCTCCAGTTGCCTACCGCGACTATAAAACACTGTTATCTTCCTTGTATGATTGTACCTATGCTCCTATCCTTGGGTAACATCTAGCCAGCAGGATTACTCCCAATCAGACTAACGGAACGTGTTTTAAGGTAATGAATTAGATGGCTGTTTAGGTTTCTTTAGGATTTACTTTGGCCCCATATTTCTTCTGCTTTAAGATCCAAAGAAAATTGTATTGAGTTTTTATTGGTGATTTGGAGTATGTGTGTTTATAACATTTAAATGTAAGAGATGAATTTAACATATTAGAAGTTTTATAGCATCTGTTCAGAAAGGATTATATACTATACAAACTAGTGAAGTCATACGAAAGCATTTTTCATTGTCTTTTCAACTGAGAAGAATCCTATTCAGCATGCTTCTCCTCCTGAGGTGGTTCATCTTCATACTGAGCAAGCTATGGGGCAAAGACAGAGGAGTTTAAGTGAATTTTATTCTAAATTGGGTAAAAATCTTAACATGAGACTATATTTAATTTAGTTCTTGAATCAGTAATCAGTTTCTATATCTATGCTGCTTAAACCAATGACTTAAGATTTTAATACAATCACACCTTAAAATAGACTCTTTCAGATAACCTTTAATGCTACTGGGAAGCTATAATTTTCAGTCAATGGCTCAACTGTTTAAATAGTTGATACAAAATAATCTTTGGCCTCCCAGAGATGCTGTGGCTTATGATAAGTAACTTTCTTTCCTTCTACCAAAAAGTTTATTGCAATTTCCCCCAAAAAGTGGAAGGGGTTATATACCATGTTATATTCCACATATGACCAGTCCATGGAAACTAATGTCTTACTTAAAAGGTGCCAAGGAGTTAACCAGCACTTCTGCATGTGAAATCTTTGGTAATTTAGGGTATTTCTTTTAGACTAATTTGTGAATCCTTACAAGAACACCAGACTAGGATTTGTGTTCTTCAAATACCTGTTAGACTAGAAATGCATATTAAAATTCACTGTGCTTTAGTTTTCTCATCTATAACATGGCCTGTTTTGTGTATTTCAGTTGTTGAGAAGATAAAACACATTACAAAAAATACCAGCAGGAACATAAAACATTGTGATTCATCTTCCAAGACTTAAGAGTTGATAATCTGAAGTTTATGAAAATTCTCATGGGTATTTAAACAACAAAAAATTCAGAACTAGATAAAATTGAGTGTAATTCTTTAAGTTTGTTAACCCAGGGCCACCCCATACAACAGTATAGATTGTGCACTGCACAGTGCAAGAAGGTACACAATATTGACCTAAACTATTGAGAATTTTAGAACCATTTGCTGATAAGCAGCATTAAACAATATTTCCACTTTTCTGTTGATACAGGTTCCTAGAAAACCTCTTCTTAGCCACACTTTGCTTGTCTGGGTATAGCTTCTCTTTCAGTTTTGTAGATGGGCCTAACTTTGCCTTGCTTTTGACTCAGCCTAGTACTTGTCCCTCCTTCCTCAGCTGTCTGTTTTGTTAGGGAGATTGTCATCAGATAGTCAGTAGAGGTGAATTTACTTTTTAAATGAATTCATTTTAAAAATTTACCTTTGCTTTCAGTTTTATATTTTCTTCTTTAGCAACTTCATATTTCTCTTTCATTTCTGCAAATTGTAGGCGAAGCACCCCAATAGGTGGATATTCTGTGGCAGAAACTCCTAAGTGACGCCGTAAAAAACTTATCACTGTTAAGAATTTAGTTCTTAGAGTTGAAGCTAATGAGGTAGCCAAAAGTACCATCAATATTCCTGCCAGAATTCGCCATGCAGCCATCAATATGTACCCAAAGATGACATGACCATTCATTCTCAAATGAGGCCAGGGTGGCTATATTCCTAGCACTCAGGAGGCTGAGGCAGAAAAATCTCCATGAGTTCAAGGCCGGATAGCCTAAACTACATGGTGTCTCAAAACAACAACAACAACAAAAAAAAAAACTCAAAAGAAAATAACCATTTCAAAAATAAGGCCTTTTTCTGACTCCAAAGATAAAAAGGATACCCCAAGGCATCATTAGGTTTCTCTGGTTCTTCATATAAGGCTACCAATGCTGCAAAGCAGAAAGCAGAAAAAGCAACAATTAAGTCTAAAATTTGAATTGCTGAAATTATATTCCATAACTTAGTAAATATTAAGTGCGTACTATATGCCAGGCACAGTGCTATAACTGTGCATGTAGTGGTAAACAAAAAAGAAAAAGTCCCTGATCCCAGTCAACTTATAGGCCAGTTACAAAGGATAAGCAAGGTGCTAGACAAAAAGAGTATGAAGTAGCAATATTGGATAGTAGGCTACTGGACATACTGCAAGCATACTTAACTAAACCTAGGGCAAGAGAAAGGCTTCCGACAGGGAGGGAAAGACCTGAGACTAGTGATGAGTGTTCTGGATAAAATGAGATGGCCCAGAGCATGAGAACAACATATTGAGGCACTGACATTTTAATATAGCTACACTGAACTGTGGATAACGTAGCCAGACAGGTGGTTAGGGACCAGGCTGTGGGGAGTCATGCAAACTTAAGACTGATCCTAAGGACAACAGGCAAGATTAAATGGTTTTAAGCAGAGGAGTGATAGGATCACTCTTGCCTGCTATGTGTGTACGACTAAAGTGAGACAAGGATAATAGCAGGAACAACATCAGAGGCTCGTGTGACAATCCAGTTTAGAAAGATAGTGACCTGCACTTGGGTGATACAGGTATGGAAAAAGAGATAAAAAAAAATTTAGGGGAGAAATTAGTAGGGCTATGGTAGTTACTGAGATAAGGTTCTAATTCAGAATGTTTGAGAATGAAGTTTCACACACAATGTGCTAACACCACTCACTTTACAAATAGTCAACATCTTCAAATCCAATGCCTTAACACTAGAGCAGGGAGCGATTTTCATATCTGTTAGATGCTTGTCGTCTGGTCCACAAATTCCTCCTAGAATTTACTTTTCAGATAAAATCTCTCTAAACCAATGATAAACCATTTCCAAATTTGAAAAGTCTAATAAAGCAAAAAATATAACTACATATTTAAAACTGTACATCTAAGCAGGCTGACCAAATAGCTCAGTGGATTAAACTGACTGCTTAGGCAGAAGCAGGGGCTGGGAGTTCGATCCCTTGGCCTGCTTTGCCCACCCGCCCCCCCCCAGGGCAACTGAGACTGGACAAGGTGGTACACGCCTGAAATCTCAGCATTTGGAAGGCTGTAAACAGGATCACTATGAGTCCAATATACACAGTGAGACCCTGTCCTAAATAAAAAATAAAGTGTACATCATGATCCCAAAGAAGTCCTCAATTTTTGTGTTCCTTTTTATAGTTTTAATAACTTAAGATCATATAGGCAGTATTAAAGAATCAGATGGGCAACTACTTTTTAATAATTTATACTGACATATCGTCACAATAGGTTTTTGAGAAATTAGCATTTTATACCACCATCTTGTCTCTCATCCTTGCCTCTTTCAATGTCTGTTATGGTTATCTTTTAAGTTTTTAAAATTATATGATCAGAAAGTATATAAACAGAATATCTGTTTATCCATTTCCACTGATCTCTACTTAATCCTTATAAAATTTTATAAGATGTGTACATTAATACTCTCATTGCCCTTTCCTCTTCTCCCACCTTACTCCCTTCAGCTTCTAAATATCTTCAGTCATACTGACAATGTTGATAATTGTAAAACAATATAAATGTTCAGTTTCCTGTGCTTTTCTGTAGATCAGTATACTTCCTTTTCATTTATTTTCGTCTTTTGAGACAGGATCTCACTATGCAATTCAGGCTGGACTTGAGCTCACTTTGTAGCCCAAGCTGGCCTCAAACTCAAACTATCCTCCTGCCTCAGCCTCCCAAGTGCAGGGATTACAGGCATATGTCACCACACCTAGGTATACATCCTTTTAATCAGACAAGGGGAACTCCATACCCAGTCATGTTCCCCTTTTTTGCCTTAGCAGCCAGGGCTTTTAGAGGTTGATATAGTGCTCAAAATCACTAAAATGCCTCTTTTCCAAAAGGATTTATCTTTCACTTCAGCCATCCTCTTCCAGTGTTTTAATGTTATAAGCAGTTTCAAATCCTCTTGGAAATAGCTGCATAAAAGTATAAATGTGTTAAGATGCCTATGTTTGAAGCTGAAAATCAAATTTCAAATCCTATCAGTAGATATCATGTTGTAACAAAGATTGGAAATCTAAGGAGGTTAGAGGTCAAGGAGATGTATGCAAAGGAAAAGTCTCCAGGGATTTCCACTGTCTTCTGAAGGAATTTTTCTTTTTTTTTTTTTTTTTTTGTCTTTTTGAGACAGGGTCTCACTATGCAGTTCAGGCTGGCCTCGAACTCACTTTGTAGCTCAGGCTGGTCTCGAACTCACAACAATCCTCCTGCCTCAGCCTCCCGAGTGCTGGGATTACAGGCATGCGCCACCACGCCCGGCCTCTTTTTTGTTTTAAAGACAGGGTCTCACTATGTTCATGCTGGTCTTGAACTCACTACTATGTACTCCATGCTGGTGTCTAATTTGCAGCAATCTTCCTGCCTCGGGTTTCTTTAGTGCTATAATTACAGGCAAGGCCCACCAGGCCTGGCATCATGAAGGAGTTCTGCACATCTTCTCTAAGGTCACTTATCCCCTACAACTCTCACTGTCCTTCCTGTAAACATTCTAGCTTTCACCCCTTTCCAACCACTCTCACCTTATACAGATTCACTATCCAAAATATTTATCCAAATATTTATCCAAAATATGTAGGACAAAAAGTATTTTATCCCAGACTGTTAAAATATTTACATATATGACATATTGGGAATGAGAATTTATGCTTCATATACACCTTATATATGTAGCTGAGGGTAATTTTACACAGGGTTTCTAGTGCATTTTGACTGACATAGCATACAGTCAGGCATGGAGCTTTCCACCTCTGGCATCACATCAGGGCTCAAGAATTTCAGATTTTAAAGCATTTTGGATTTCAGATTTTCATATTAGGGACACTTAACCTGTATATCCTGCAACTGTTAATATCCTACACTATTCCATTCAAATCTGTGCTCAAAAATTACTTTGTAAGTGGGCTGGGCATGTAGCTCAGTGGTACAGCGCCTTCCTGGCAAGCATGAGTTCGATTCTTGGTACCAAAAAAAAAACCTTTGTAAGAGAGCCCCACCAACACCAAATAAAATGCCATACACTATTGCATAATCTTTCTAGGTTTTCATCATTCATGTGTACCACTAGCTAACACCATGAACTTCTTTATTATCCATTTCCCCAACTAGGGTACAAACTCATAACAGGATTTTTTTTTTTTTAAATAAAGTTTTGCTAAGTTGCCCAGGCTGGACTTGCCTCAGCCTCACAGAGTGCTGGGGTTACAAGCAGACATCACTAGGGCTTTTATTTTTTACCCCCTCCAGCTCTGTCCCCGGAGTTTAAACCAGATAACCTAAATAAAATGGTTAAATAAGAGGAAGTGTCCGGTCTGCTTCAGGGAATGACATTCCAGGCATGTGTTAACTAACATCGGCTTTCACAAAGTAGATCTTGACTATTTGCTGAAAGTTATCTGCACAAACATGGTACTGTATCCGATTCCTAAGTAGGTAGCAATTGAAAACTGCCAGCCTGCCCACGCATGGAAACTTAAAGCCCTGCTTTCTACTGAGATCAAAGAGATGTTCTCCCAGCCTTTTCCCCTATTCTTTATTTCTGCACTTCCTATTCTCACCTAGACCCATGTCTTCCTCTCTGCAGCAATTCCACTTAACACCCTTGAAAATTCCAGCCAGTGAGTTACCACAGCAGATATTCAAATTACTGCTGAATTAATGAGGTAAGCAGCACTTCTCTATCTCTTGGAATACTGCCTTAAGTACCTTACTCCTCTCCTTACATCTTGCACACAGGAAGAAATATAATGTAAAAGTAAACTTTCTCAGAGGAGGAGCAGCACTAAAGATTGAACCCAAGTCCTACCACCAAGCTACTACATCCCATTTTATTTACCTGTCCTCCTGCTTCAACTTCCCAAAGTGCTGGGATTACAAGCGTGTATCACTGCGCCTATTGTAAATTTTTGTTATTAGTGAGAATAACATAACCGTTTTGATGTGCCCTCAAATCTTAAACGGTAATTTTCCTTTACAAAGCCAGGGACCGAAAAGCCACAACCAAACTACTTTGGAAATTAGTCTCACTCAGCTACTTTATGGCCCACATTCAAATCGGATGATTTTTCAAACTGCCTCTTGTTCCGGGGGGAATTTGTTCCTTAAGCTTCTAAAGACTCTGCAAACGTGTAAGGCGAAGAGGGCTTGGAAGCTCAAGATCTTAAACATACCCACTGCAGCTGCTCAAGGCAAGGCAACGCAAATTGGAGAGACTTAGCAACAGCTGCAAGCGTTTCACTCCCGGCGGAGAGTGGTGGTGTGAACGAGTCTGCTCCGTGAGCCAGCGTCCGGCAGCCTGCAAGCGCCAGTCCCCGCTGGCCCGGAGCCCCGCTCTCCGGACCCTGGGCTGCCTTTGCCAACCCCTCCTGGCGCACGCCACAGCCCGTCAGGGGAGCCGCGCTACGGAGCACCAGGGCACAAGGCACCTTTTCCTGGCCCATGCTCACCGTTGGTCAGCACGTCCAGCACCCCCGACTCCTCCAAGTACCTCCGGAACTGCTCGCGCTTCGAGTCGGCGCCCTGAGAAGACACCGCGGGTCAGAGACCGGAGCTCAGGGGCCGGAGTAGGAAGAAGGCGCTGGGAGTTCGGCAGCCCCGTCTCCGCCTCGCTGCCTTAGGCCCCAGAGACCGGCGCGCACGCCCCAACTCCCTCCCGGAGCCGACCCGCGGCTGACTACCGCCCGTACTCCCCAGCCGTGCTGCGCCTCTCTCACTTGGTAATGGGCCATACTGACAGTGGCAAAGGCGTAGCTGGCGCCGGAGACCGTTGCAACCGTTGTAAGCGGGCTCGCAGCTGCACTGCTCATGCGCAGAAGGCACTACCGTGCGCCTGCGTATTTGCGACCCACGGGGTGTGGCCTGTTTTCATGGCGACCGAGACGCTCCCCCCCACTGCTGGCCGAGCCAAGGGAGGCTGCGTACGCCCGCCCTTCGTGCTGTCGGAGCGCTGTAGTACCTTTCCTTTTCCGGTTCCGTGGTGATTTGGTTGCCGAGCCGAATGCAAGGTTTGGGTAACGCCGCGGGAGTGTACCGGGTTGGCCGCGGGGGGCGGGAGCCGTTGCTGTTGTTGGAGGGTGGATTGCCCCAAGAGGCAGTGGCTACACCATTTGGGACCTTGCAAGCTATGCTAACCTGTCTGTACTGGGCTTTGGGGCTTTCATCCGGAAAAAGACGACAGACGCAGGCACAGTGGCTTGAAAGAAAATTGTTTTGACTCTAGCATATGTATTTGGAGTCCCCTTGTTATGTGGCTTAAAGTAAGGTGTTCTAAAGGATGGGTAGTACAGTGCTAATAAAAGCTGGCTTATTGTGTACCAGGAATTGTACTAAAGATAGTTTTTCATTTAATCTTCACAACACCTCTGAAGGTTTTAGAAACTGTAATCCTTTGATTTTACTGTGGAACAGCTCCAGTGCTTTCCACAGATCATCACAGGGATGGAAACTTTAACACCTTCGTGTAATTATTCATATAAAATGACCAGGCCTCCTAGGATCTTTCAACATATCTTTGTGATTGACTTTCCAAAATGGTCCAAATTTCAGATGCACACCCTCTTGTACTATACACATGCCAGATCAGTATACCCCAACATTTGAGTTGGAGAAGATGAGCACAGTACCTCTAGTCACTTTTTTTTTTTTTTTCCTGTTTTATTTCTTCGGATCCTCCTCAGTTCTCCAAATTCTTTAAAGATCACAAGTCGTGTATAATTGTATTTATCTTTCTTTTTTCCAAATCTTTGGGTCCAAATAAGGCCCTTATGCACAGACTGAGCTACATTGTCCATCCATGTTGTTTTAGCCTATATGTTTCCCCATATTTTGAAGCTTCCTTATCTAGAAGCTTCACAATAAGACCAGAAAACTAGAAATTGAATAGTAGGTCCAAACTGGGCAAGATGCCACATGCCTGTAATCCCACACTTGGAAGCCTCAGACAAGAGCTTTATGGTGAATTGAAAGCCAGCCTGAACCTCATATGGAGACCATGTCTCAAAAGAATGTGATGAGGTTGCGTAGTCAGACTTCTCAATAGGACAAATTTCTGACAAACTTTGCCAAAAAGACAGTCAGGAATGTTTAATATTAAGAGATTGGGAGTCTTCCTGTAGAAAAGGGGTTCTGATTTTACCCTCTGGACTGGCCCTTTAGGAGATGACCCTGGTTTTGATCTTCTAAAGATAGATCCCAGGTAGCACTCAGCCACCAAGGTTTCCAGATGCAAAGAGAAAGCTGAGTGAGGTGGCTGCCGGATGTAGTTGTCTGTTTCTATAGCAGTACTGAGACTAAAACTGCGGCCTTTAAAACAGTTCTTCACCATCAATTTCTATTCTCCCTTAAGTGACTACCAGTAACTTCTAAATATTTTATGTCTTTGTTATTTGAGCTGATGTGATGAAGGTGACTATAGTTAATATTAATTTTGAACATCTCATTAGTTTCCTGTTCACCCAAAATGTTTCTCATCATTTACACTGTCAGCACCTGCCTGAAATGCAGAAAATGCTGCTATACCTTTTTTTTTTTTTTTTTTTTTTTTTTTTTGCCTTTTTGAGACAGGGTCTCACTATGCAGTTCAGGCTGGTCTTAAACTCACTTTGTAGCTCAGGCTGGTCTCGAACTCACAACAATCCTCCTGCCTCAGCCTCCCAAGTGCTGGGATTACAGGCCTGCGCCACCACGCCCGGCTGCTGCTATACCTTTGTGCTTTTCCACTACAGATAATAATCAAGTGCAGAAGAGTGTCTTTGTTGCTTCAGTGAATTTCCAGATGTGCACTGATACTTGGCCAGATTTTTTGTTTTGAGTTGTTTGCATACAGTTCATTGTATTTGTTCTTAACTTTATACTGACCCCCAGGGCCCTTTTAATTTTTAAAACCTAAGTGCAAAATTTCTAGAATGTTTAAGAAAAGCAAAACAATAACTATGGATTGTATAATAGAATTACTGTCTTTTTGTCTGTCTTGAGACAAAAAAAAATGAATATATTTATACATGGGGGGCCTTATATTTAAATAAAGGCTCTTGTTGTCCAGTCATGAACCCAACTTAACCACAGAGCAAGTGAAAATGTGTAACACTTAAGTGCAAGGCAGGGTTTCTCTGAATAGAGCTTTATTTAGTTTCCTTTGTTCCAACTGACAAAGCTGTCTCTCCAATCTCCTGTGATCCACAGGCAGTTCAAACTGTACCCCATCCAGTCCACTTAATTGAATTTTATCCTCTGCCCCTCTTTCTTTAGAACTAATGGGTGGTATAAAGGATGGCACATGTGGGTAGACCAGAGATGGTGGAGACATAAATACACCAGGAGATAGAAAAGGCCTGTTGATAGCACACATTTCTGCAACTCGTTTTTTTTGTTTGTTTTTTATTTTATTTTTTTAAGCTTTTATTTCCATGCTTTTATTTTTTTTTTAGTTTAAAATTTTTTTTAATTTTATTGAACTACAAATGTCAATCAGTTTCAAGACACCTTAACAAGACAGATTCGATAAATTAATACATTGCAAACTGTTTTCATAATGTTTTGGTATCATACAAGTTGCATACATGATATTTTTAGCAGATGTCTCTTATCAGTAATTAAGAGTGTAGCTGCTTACTTATTTTTTATACCTGAATTATATCAAAAATTCAATAATTATTTTCCTAGTGGATGACTGTAGTACTTACTAGAAGCCGACATAATATCCTGTCCAACCATTAGTGCAGATCTTGCCTCTCATAGGATTACGTAGAAACACAGCGTTATCTATCCCAACTGTACTGTCTATACACACACATCATGCTTTTTTCTTTCTACACCCCTTCCTTTGTCTACACTTGTCAAAGGTGGGTACTCCATTGTCATTCAACTAACTTAGGTGCTTGAACTCCACACCACAATCCAACACATTCCAGCATTCCACAACAGTAGTGAGTTGCTCAATGTTTGTTTGTTTTTTAACTCGATTTTTTTATGTTACAGATAAAGCCCAACTGCTCATTGTTCCAGGTATCTTCAGCTGCTACATCCAGGAGAAGCATTTGACACACGAAAAGGATGATGAGCCAGATCTTTTCAAGCCTGGTGGAGTGAGTGTGGATTTCCTCCAGAATACATCCAAGGAGATGAAGTCAGCTGTGTTTTTTTACCCAGCCATCTTAGCTCTGAACCCCACCAAATAGGAGGCAGATAAATTCTTTCATTTCAGAAGGAGTGCTGTTTCTTAAAGACTTAGCCTATGGCCAAAATAGAAACAAAGCATCACCTTTCTCATGGGCTGCTTGCTTTGCTTTTTCTCTAGATAGCAGTGATAATCTGTTACAAAGAATATATTCTAGATAGTAGTTTAAAATCTCTTACATTTAGACATCATAAGCGACCTAGAAGTGTGTATCATCTCGATTGTTGAGAACAGAACTGTGGGGCAATTTCAATCGCAGTGAGGGGTCGTAGCAGCCCAAGGGTCCTCACAGCGTGTGGTGGGCCGGGCCGTTTTCATTGTCTGCAGCCTGCACCTCCGGGGAAGTGAGAATGGCAGGGGGGAAGGCTGGGAAGGACTCTGGCAAGGCCAAGACGAAGGGCGTCTCCCGCTCCCAGAAGGCAGGCCTGCAGTTCCCCGTGGGCCGTATCCACCGGCACCTGAAGTCCAGGATGACGAGCCACGGGCGCGTGGGCGCCACAGCCGCCGTGTACAGCGCGGCCATCCTGGAGTACCTCACGGCCGAGGTGCTGGAGCTGGCGGGGAATGCGTCCAAAGACCTGAAGGTGAAGCGCATTACCCCGCGCCACCTGCAGCTCGCCATTCGTGGGGACGAGGAACTGGACTCGCTCATCAAGGCCACGATTGCGGGTGGTGGCGTCATCCCACATATCCACAAGTCTCTGATTGGGAAGAAAGGCCAACAGAAGACTGTGTAAAGGATGCCTGCATCCCTTACTATCTCAGCACTCTGCTTTAACAGCTGTCCAGTGTAGGTGATTCTAGTGGACTGTATCTCTGTGAAAAACGCCATTTTGCCATTTTGTAATTCTAGTTGAGCAAGTTGGTAGTTCTCCAGCCAAACAAATTTCTGTATTCAAGTCTTAACCGTGTATAAATATTACTGTGGCTTCAAAGAAGGAATTGATTCTGAAGCCTGTGGGTTTTAAGGATTGACGTTTTTGAACACTGTTTGGATTTTAATTGTGATGCAGAAGTTATGGTAACATATTTGGTTTTGTACAGATGTTATTTCCACTCTGGTGGGTAAGTTCAGTGAAGCTCATATCCCCCTCCCAAAAACATAGAATTGTTGAACTGAGCATATGGCTCAGTGGTAGAACACGCCCAGCATGTGAGAGGTCCTGCTTTTGATGCCTGGCACCACCAAAAATAAGTAAATAAATAGTATTTTCAGGTTCTTCAGGAATTATTTAGTTAAAAGTCTGTCTTTAAGTAGGAACTCTTAGGTTGTTAAAACTATTGACTTGATTTTAGAAACATCTGTTGAGGTTGTATGTAAAAGTTATGACCAAAGTCAGTGATTTAAAATCTCAAAACACATAGCAATGGTAAGATTATACAAATATACATAGGAAAATGAACGTGCTTCATCTGATAATTCAGCAAAATAGGGCCAGGGTGGTAACTCAGTGGCATGAGCACCTGCATGGCAAGCACAAGATCCTAACTTTGATCCCTGGTACCAGAAAAAAAAAATCAATATTTAAATAAACAGGAAATACATCTGGCTCTTGCTATAAGACTAAGTTTTTTAGTCCGTATTTGAATATCAAAATTATTTTGGGTTCTTTCTGGCAGTTGAGCATTTTTAGAAATCCATTCCAGTAATATTTATGAATATTTGTAAAATTTTATTCTTTGCTATAAAAATGTTATAAATTTTTTAATGTTAAAATGAACTCTAGACATTCTCAGCTCTTACAGAACCAAGTATTATTAGGTAAAACTTGAAATAGATTGATCATTAGTATGATAGTGATATAGAAAATTCCTTTGTAATAAATTTGACCAATTTAAGACATGTAGTTTGCTTTATTTAAAGGAAATAGTGAAGTTCATAATTAAGCTGCTTAGGTTATTGGCCAGTAAATGCCATATTAAAATTTATATCCTTAGCCAGTGTGACAACCTCTTAGTGACCAAGTGTCCAAAGTGTCACCTAAAACCCACTTTTAATTGCAAAGTGCCAACACCCCAACTTAACAGGAATACTGAGGTGTCAGGGTTTTTTGTGAGTTTATTTTGCAGTTTTAGTTTAGATAAAATTCAAATGTTAATATCTTTTGTCTTAATAACAGCTTTCAGTGGTAGTTTTTATTGAAAGGTAAAAGTTTGCATTTGGTGTGCGTGTGCACAATTCATGTTATCTTTGCTGCTGCACGCATGCTGGTAACTTGTCAAACCTTGGCTCACCAACAGCGCTTCGGCCTACTGTGGCACACAGACCTTAGGCTCGTCACCACTGCCCTAGGCTATCTCAGAAGAAATATATCCCAGAGGAAGGATAATAGATGCCCTTTTTGTTCATTTTTTTCCCCCAAGTATTGGGGATTCACTGTAGGGCTATTCACTAAGATATATCTCCAGCACTTTGGCTTTTATTTCTAATTTTTTTGTGCTGGCTTAAACTTGCTATCCTGCCTCAGCCTTCCAGACTGCCAAGATTACAGGCATGTGGTACTATATATATATATATATATATATATATATATATATAGTGCTTCATTCACTTTCATTTAAAATACAAATGTTCTGTTTAACTTATATAAAGGAAAATGTTATATAACCAAACAAAATACTAAGATACTGTAGTTAGAAGATATGTCTAGCACAAAAATTCAGTGAAGTAGCTGTTTCCCGCCATTCATTGTTTTCCCCATTTTACCAGTGCAACAGCTGAGGCTCACCTTAGGATACCCAAGGTCACACAGCATAGCTTGTATCCAAACCTATCAGTGTGACTAAAGTCAGATCTTGCTGGGGAGGATAGCCCAGTAGAATAAGTGCTTTCCTGGTAAGCACAAGGTCCTGAGTTCAGTCCCCGGTACCATAAAAAATAAAGTCAGTTCTTAATTACTAAACTTGTTATTTTTCCTTTTTGAACAAACTTGAAATTTATGCAAGGTAAACATCAGATCATCTGTTTCCTCTTAAAAGTAAATTTAGGAATATCAAATGATAGTTTTGGTTTCTAAAGTACAGTTTTTTGAAGCTTTGTACAGTTACTAAGATTTGCAAAAGAAAATCAACCCTTTAAAATTCGGTGTAAAAATAAAATTTGGTGTATTCCTCGCAGAAAATTTCTGTTGACTTTGTTAACAGTAGTCTAACCCACCAATTCAAAGCACTTTAAAATATAAGCAGAGATGTCATTCGTGCTTACAGTGCTTTAAATTGAAAACATCCAAATACCCAGACAAAAAGACTGGTTTAATAATGGTAAATCCGCAGGGCGCTGCACCCGCACGAGGCCCTCAGAACAGCTGTCTGGCGCATGCGCCGTGGGCGTGCCTGTGCGCCTCAACGGGCCACCCCTAGGGCTGCTCGTGGGGGGCGGTCGGTGTGGCGCTGCCTGCCTGGGAAGACGATAGTGGAGACGGCCGGAGCAGGATCTCGTCGCAATGAGGGCAGGAACAGGGCTGCGGCAGCGGGGATGGCAGAGCCCTGCCGAAGTCCGAGGCGGCCCGGCTCTCCTCGCCAGTCACGCGGGTGGAGAAGCTGGCAGAATGGGAGCGGGCGCCCAGAGGCCTGGAAAAGCAAACCGGAGTGCTGTCTGCCCTAAAAGTTTAGCACACCATAATCCGTGGAGTCAAACATAATCCTTGTGTTCACTGCCAGTCTACGGGCCTGTTTTTATTGTACCCTTCCTCTCACATTTGTGTTGTTTTGTTTTATTTGCGATACCGGGATTGAACTCAGGACCTTGTGTTTGCCAGGCAGGCGCTTAAGCCACTGAGCTATAGTCCCAGCCCCTGTGTTTGGGGGTATTTTGTCTGGCACATTTTTTAAACTTTTGTTTTGGACCTAATAATAATAATAATAATAATAATAATAATAATAATAATAATTAATAATAATAATGGTATATTCACAGGGTAATACTATGCAACCAGTAGAAATGATAAATACATATACTAATATAAAGAGACACTTGACATTTATGGGAAGTTCAGACTATAGAGTACTGTACTCCCATTACTGTGAATTTATTTCTATATAGACATGCCTATAAAAATTCTAGAATATCAGTATATTAACTGATTATCTCTAGACGGTAGGATTACAATTGACTTATTTTTTATAACTATAACTGTGCCTTAATTTTTTTTGTCATAAGTACTTTTATAACCACAGAAAGCAATAGAGAATTTTTTTAAAAAATAAGAGCATATTCCTACAGGAAAGAGCAATAATATTTAATTACAGATTAAAACTTTCATAGCAAATGATGTGAAAACTACTATATATAAAATGCAAAACAATGCACTACAAAAAAACATTTGCACTACAGAATGCAAAAGATAAGCTTTCAGATAATTCTCTCTTAATTAGCTAAAATACATTAACATAGACCTTTTTAAAGTTAGGTCAATCTAAGAAGCAAATCAACACAACACAGCCATCTTCAGTTTATTCTCTGAATTTGTCCCTTTGAGATGTAGATTAAATACAGTTCCGTGCAATGCAGTGAATGAGTCAGCCAGCAACTAACACCCACTTCTGCTTCTTGCTTGTACAGCAGCCCTGCTCAACAGAATGTACTTTGTGCAACTCTGTAAATATTCTGTCTGCTCCATCAGTGAGTCAGCCACTAGCTCACTAGCTCATGTGCCCGGGCTCACCTGCAGTCCAGCTTAATATCAGTGAGATGTTAATTGCTTTAATTTTAGTAGAAATTTAAAGAGCCTCATGTGCCTAGCTAGTGTGTTCTTTTCTGGAAAGCATAAAAAATGGTTCCAGCATTTCTAATAACTCAGAATAGCCCAGAAAACTAAAAAGCCCCAAAGGAAGCTAAATGGGTCCTGTATTATTCAAAGTTGTCAAGTTTACAACATCAGGAGATGGTTGTATGTTTTTCCCCTGTAATTTTTGCCAATAATATATACCTGTTTTTGATAAAATAACCCAATGTTTCTAGCAGCACCAAAAAAAAAAAAAAAATTCTTTCATACTAGATAATAACTTTATGGTCATCAGCCTTAATAATCAATGGGTCATGTCCAATTTCCTAAATGAATTCTGTTCCTCTGCCTAATTTTCTGTTATTAAATCACATTGTTCTTCAGACTATAAGTGGTTTTTCTGGAGCTGGAGCTCATGAGTTGCCATGGGAGATAAATATTTCTCTCCTGTGCCTCTTTGTCAATCAGTAGCTACTTTTTAGATTAAATACAGACATTTCATTGGGGATAATTAGACTTTTCATGTTTATTATGTAATTACATATTATTTAAATTATTAATAAACTTGAAAAATACTCATCCTCCATAGAAAAAATACAAATTTAGATGAAGTATATTTTCATCATCAAAATACAAAAATTTTAGGATTTATAATACCTTCGCTTGGAAGGTACTGGAAAACTAACTCCCATATACTATAAGAATGTAAATAGATATACGATAGCACTGTAGTTTAAATCTAACAAAATATAGCATTTCTATTTCTGGATGCTTGACTCATTCAGATATAACATTTTACCTTTTATAAATATACCCATCCCTCAGAGGGCCGCTAACCACATGAATTTGAGAATAGTATCACAGAAGATGCACTGTTAGAGCCTTAAATTAACAGTGCAGAAAATCGTGTCTTCTGTGAAGATAGCTCTACCATTCATGGTGTGTCTACAGGGCACTACTATAATACTCTAACTTCAGTATTTGAGAAACATAGTGCTCTTAGACTACAGAGTACAGACAGCATGGGCTTTCAAGCCTTCTGTGTTTAAATTCTGCTTCTCTCCCCCAAATAAGAACCATCCTCCAGTGGTATCTCTTGGAGATTGGATCCAAGACCCCAGGAGGATGCCCAAACCTGCAGATGCCCAAGTCCCTTTGACCATAAAATGACATATTACTCGGATTTTACCTATGAATATCCTCTACATAATTTAAAAGTAATGCTATGTAACTAGTTGTTACATTATTGACAAAAAAAGTCTACATGTTGGTCGTGGTTTGGAGTTTTGCAAGAGGAACAATTCAGGACACAAATTTCATAAGAGTATTTATAATAGTCACCCAAAGAATCACATACAAAAAGTACAAAATATCTGTGCACATACTAATGACTAAAGAATCCACCTGAGGGCATGGATCCCTTGGCAACATACACATGAGTCCTACTAAAGACCTAGAACCCATAACAGTGCCTCCCAGGAATCCAACTCGTGACATTGTCTTGTTTCACCAATCTGCTCTGGGAAGGCCCAAAGGTCAGTGGTGGAAGCTAGAAAGTCTGTGCTAGCAGGATGAAGGATCTAAACTGGATCCAGAAAACGCTTAATAAGATAAAAACCAGAGCTTCCCCAAAAGTATTTCACCCATCCTTAGCAACAGTGAGGTCCTGAGCTCCTCCAAAGAAGAGGAAAGCCAATGCAACAAACTTCTCCAGGAGCCCGAGAAGTGCACCATCTTCCCCTCTGGAGCCAGGAAGCAATGTTTAAATAGAGGATCAGAGGCCCCCCCAAAAAATAAATAAACTGCAGCCATCCTAAGGAACAATGAGGTCCCAAGTTCCTCCTCCAACAAAAACAAGTTTACCAAAAAAAGCAGCATGACAAGGTCCCCAGCCCAAGAGAACCAACAGCTTCCAACAGCTCCTCAATAGCTTCCAAACAGTTTTTCTAACAGCTTTCAACAGCTTCTCTAGTTCTGCCTCTTATACTGCTGGCAGCAATCCTCGGGTGGGCCTTCCACACCTAGCACCATGTTTGTTTAGTTCAGGGTGGAACAAGTTGACCACCAGTTGGCAATCCACCACAATATTCAGTATAGATTAAACTTTTTTTCAAATATTTCAGTCTGAGATTGGTTGAGTCCATGGATGCAAACTAAAAATGCAAAGGGCCAGCTGTACTTGATGTTTTAGGTTTCCATATCATCTCTAAGATACATAATAGTGTCTATATTGTGAGTTGTTGAAAAGATTAATGTTTACTGAGGATGGGGAGATAGCTCAGTAGAGTAAGTGCTTGCCTGGCAAGCACAGGGTCCTCAGTTCAATCCCTGGTACCGCAAAAAAAAAAAAAAAAAAAAGCCTAAGATTAATGTTTGCTAAATAATGTTTACTAAACACCTCGGCAGTAGTGACCTATCCAACAGTGATCTAATTAAAAAGTAATTTTCAAGAGTCTGATGCAGATTTAAAACATTTTTATTCTCTACATAGTACAGTGGTGGTGTTTATCAAATAATCTCCAAAGTATGTCCTCCAAGGAGAGCAAGTCTCTTGTAGAGACACCTGTGCATACCACATGCCTGGGGAAAAAACGCTGCTTCTTTTTCTTCCTCTTCTCTTTGCTTTCAGAAGCCCCTTCCCCAAGTCTTATGGCCTTTCATAAGAAGTCCTTGCAACATGAGAGTTGAGTGGTGTTTTGTCCCCGTTCATCGACTGTTGCCATTTGCCGTCACTTTTCAGGTTCCCACTTCCCTGCCATTTAGCTCTTCTTGTTATATTAAAATGTATATTGAAAATGGGCAGCTCAGTTTGCCGGAGATAGAAGAATGTTGAAAAACACCGCAAATAAAACGAAAGCTAAATAGGCAGCAATTGCTATCCAGAACCGTGGATCTTTTAGCAGTGCTTTATCAAAGCAGCTAAACACAGTGTAACCTATAGACATTCCAGCAAATCCACCTGCAATGTGAGCTGCAAATGACACCTTTGGGGAAAAAAAGTGGGAATAAATGAAGAAAATGCTGATTGCATACATCAGTTGCATCTCCCTTACTCAAAGGTAAATATCATAAATGAGAACTTAAAAGCCTGGAGAACTAGGAGACAAGACTGACTCCATGTGCCCAGAGAGATATTCTAATGCACAGGTTGAAAAAACCTCATTTTCACCCATTCTCAGGACACAAGACAGAGTCATCCTTTCTTATTCTTTCTGATCATCATTGCATTTAGAATGGGTCTATATAAAGCCAACTATGGAAATAGGAGTTGAGTGGCCCTCAGTGTCCAGAAAGGAACTGAAATATGGGATCCAGGATTAAAATATGCAAGTAATGCCAAACACAGAAGTACTCAAACTCTACATTCAGAAGTTAATCCCAGCAAAACTGAAAACCAGTTCTATGTTATAATTCATATGGGGGCCAGGGAGATGGCTCAGTAGAATAAGTGCTTCCTGGCAAGCTCAAGGGTCTAAGTTCAATCCCTGGTTCCACCAAAGAAAAAAAAATTCATATGGACCCACATTTCCACTGCTATATTCCTACCTACTTTTGATTCTCTGAGGGCAAAGAAAAATCCCTGTTGTACTTTGAAATGGCTACTAAGGTGGCAGGTGGAGCAATGAAAGTGTCAAGTGAGGGCAATCAAAAAGTCAGATTTGCTTAGGGATTTTCTTAATTTCCAGACTGATATTCAGCTACCCTAAATCACAGATAATCCATATTTGAGAGTCCTTTTCATAAGTAAGCATTTTTTTTTTCAAGAAAAGATACTTACTGGAGACCCATTTTCAGGGACAAAGAACCTTCTGTAGAGAGCAAATCCCATATCTGATGCAACTAGAAGTAAAAACACAGATAAAGCACTAGAATTTTTACTACAATGCGCCAAATGCTTTGGGGTCCTCTCTAATAGTCACAAGGAATCACAGTTGAATTGTACTCTGTGTCCTAAAAGTTCTGCAATACATTAGATCGTTAATCCCCATAAAAATCCTATGAAATAGGACTATCATTATACTACTTTATTCATCTTACAAATATTTATGAATTATCATATCTGTGGAAGGCTCTATTCTAGTTGGTAGATACATAACAAGGGACAGATTACAAAGACCTGCCCTCTGAAACAGTGTCACTGGGCAGCTAAGCACACAAAACAGTGTCAAACAATGCTGAAAAGAAAACAAGAGAGCACTGGGGATGCCAGAAGTAGAGTATGTCTTCTAATAGAAGAGGGAGTATTTCCTGAGAAGGCGACTTTGGGAGTGGTAAGGGAGAAAGCCATAGTCTCCAGGCATTGGGAAGAGCAGGCACAAGGTCTGTAGTCCAGAACCTGGCTCAGGCATTGGAGGACACTGGTGGAGAGGACCTGGCTAGATCAGTGCTTTGCAAAGTATATTTTTCTCCCCAGACCAGTACCATCAGCATCACCAGGGGAAGTTTTCAGGCCAACCCAAACCTGCAGGCCAGAAACAGGGGGAGGCTCTGTGTTCTGGGTTTTAATAAGACTTTTGTGTGGTTCTTGAGTAGTCAGAGATAAAGTGGCAGGTGGTAAGATTGAGACAGCTAGCAGTGATAGATTACAAAGTGGTCTATGGGCCACTGGAAGGACTTCAACTTTTATTCCAAGTGACAGGAAGCTTTCAAAAGCTTTTGAGCAGAAGAGTAACAAAACTGAACAGGTGCTTTATGAAAATTATGACAAAACTGAATGGGCCACCCTACAAGAAATAGGCTATAAGGGAGGAAGAACAAGGGCAGGATCCGTGGTTGATGGTGCATGACTGTAATCCCAGTTTCTCAGGAAGCTGAGGCAGGAGGATCACAAATTTAAGGCCTGCTTGTGCAACATAGTGAGACACTGTTCTAAACAGGAGGGGAGAGGCCAGGGAGATGGATCACTAGAATAAGTGCTTGCCTGGCAAGCACAAGGGCCTGAGTTCAATCCCTGGTTCTGCAAAAATAAAATAAAGAGGAGGGGAGGGTGAGGTAGGAGGATCGCTGTGAGTTCAAGGCCAGCCTGGAATACACAGTGAGTTTGAAGCCAGCTTAAACCATGTAGTGATACCCTGTCCCCAAAAAACAGTGGTCCCCATGTCTGTGTGGGGTATGCACTGAATCCCTCTGCTCCTCCTGACTTAGGCATAATAGGAATATTTCATCCAAGGGCAGCATAGTGAATAAAACACAGCCATAACATTGCCTTCCTAATGAAAATAAGTACTTTTACATACTTAGCCAGCTGTGCATCTCAGCAGTTGCACTGGGGTTACAGGGAGCAATCTATGCTCCATTCCTTGGTGCACTGAGTGGCAAGGTGCTTGCACAGGTGAAATGGAATCAGCCCAGTTCAGCACAATGTCACATGAAGATCTGCTTTTCCATCTTTGGGAAGAGACGGAAAGTGAGCCGTTGGGTGACTGGGCTACCAATGATGACTTGGATCACAGAACCGAAGAAGATAGCAAGGTGGAACAAATAGAGAAATATAGAATGAAGACCTCGATTCAGATGAGGAAGAAAACAGTTATGTTAATAAATGTTTGACTAGTCAAAATGCTGCAAAATGGTCAGGTATACCTGAACAATCCAACAATAAAATTAGGTCAGAGAATGTTACCAGGTTCTTACCAGGCATGAAACCCACTGGATGGAATGCCAATGCTGCAATTTTATGTTGGGAGTTATTTGTAAGGGATGATATGCTACAGGATGCTTTGAAATACACTTATAATGAAATTTAAAACACTCTATATGCATCAGTGTAATACTCAAAAACATATTTATCATGACTCGCACTATCTGAACTAAAGATCTTAATAGCAGGGCTGTATCATTCTAATCATCAGAATCTACAGGATTTACAGAGAAGCAATAGATGTGGTGCTGAGAGTTTTAGAAAAATGACACTCAAGACTTGGTTTCTTTTAAAAGTGCCTATTTTTCATGACAAAGAGTCTTGCCAAGAAAGAATAAAAAGCCGGGCGTGGTGGCGCATGCCTGTAATCCCAGCACTCGGGAGGCTGAGGCAGGAGGATTGTTGTGAGTTCGAGACCAGCCTGAGCTACAAAGTGAGCTTAAGGCCAGCCTGAACTGCATAGTGAGACCCTATCTCGAAAAGACAAAAAAAAAAAAGAAAGAATAAAAAGTCCAACAATGTGACTGATATTCACTCATTTGTGAAAGCTTTGTTTCTAATTCTCAATTTATATACTGTCCCAGTGAGTGACAATGGAAAAACAACTTGCATCGTTTCATGGTTGAAGATTTCAATCTATGTCAAATAAGCCTTCCAAGCATGAAGAAAAATGTATGCCCTGGTCGATGCTAAGTGGACATTATATAGTTGAAAGCTCCTTACAAAGGAGAAGGACGAGAGATGACAAGTATGGCCTAACAGACAAGGAAAGCTTGTGTACGGAACATGCCATAGTCATCTGTGAAGACTGACTTGGGTGTGATAAATGAAGTAAAAATTATCTCTGTAGCAGAGGTTTGTTTGTATTTCCATTGTAGTTCACATAGAAATTTATTGCTTCTGTTACTTATAGAGTTTATAAGCAGATAGATGATGTTGAAAATGTTGACACTGGCCAGCAAGATAGCTCAGCGGTCTAAAGCACCTGCTTAGACAGGCACAGGGGGCTGTGGTTTGACCCCTGGCACCACATGTCATCTCAATCCCACCCTGAGGCAGGCTGAGCTGGCCAAAAAAAAAAAAAAGTTGACATTTATTCTACACACTTATTATATATAAAAAAAATTAATATTTTTAAGACTAGTGTTTAGGACAATTAGAATTTCAGTTTCTCCATCCCATTTATCTTGCCCCTTCCTACATCTCTGCCTGCCTGGCTTCCTTTGCTTCCTAGGAACATTTGCTTCTGGGTGGACACATGTCTGTAATCCCAGCACTTGGAAAGCTGAAGCAGGAGGATTACTGAGTTCAAGGCCAGCCTGAGCTACAAAGTGAGTTCAAGGCCAGCTTGAATTATATAGTGAAACTTTGTCTCAAAAAGACTAAAACCAAAAATATGTTCTAGAACTGAGGAAGGTTAACAGTATAGCCTATTTGTTTGAACTTGGTGAAGTGTTCCGAGGACACAAAAGTACATCACTGGTTTGAGGGTGTAGCACAGCTGGGCACCACTTTCACAGCATGTGCATGGCCTCAGATTCAGTCTGTCTATCTATCTGTCTCCCTTCTCTAGGGAAGTCACTAGGGACAGAACCCAGGACCTTTGCCTTTACAGTGAGCTACATCCCTTGAACTTGCCATCCTCCTGCCTCAGTTTCCTACTGGTTGTGAGTCTTGACACCCCAAGAGGTAGTTCTGCTCCCACAGCAGCCCTCCTGGCTCTCAGATACCCACTCCCCCTTCTCTGTCGACAATGTGCCCTTACCTTGTATACTTCTTAAGGAGAAAGAACTGTCTACAGCATTTGGTTGACAAATGAGTTATTTTAGCTCAGAATAAAACATTGGTGTTTTTATAGTTATGTGGTTTTTACAATAATCTCTCTCAGAGGAGTGGTTAGTTGTTCTTGGTCCCATAGTGTGGATCATGGAAAGCTTGATACCAGAAGCCACAGGCTTTGTCAAGTATTTCCTCTGCTTTGGCTTTCAAGTCTGACCTGAAGGTCTGTCCTTTTCCCCTGTGGGCACAGCTCTACCTGAAACAGAACCCTAAACTCAGTTATGGCCCAGGCCTTTGCTTGTCTCCTATCTCCAGCAGCCTGCAGCTCTCCACAGTGTAGCAAGGCTTTCAGCCTCGGCTGTGTGTGGCCCAGCGCTGCTCCAAAGGGAGTGCTTTTCCTCACTGCTCCAGCATGAGTCTGCAGTTCTTAGAAAGTCAAACACCAAGTTGATCACCATCTAGTGTCCCAACCTTGGCCTCTTGACTGCTACCTCTTGCCCTCTGTTCCCAGCCATCATTGTGTTTATGTCCTAGATTAGTTTGGTTTTTTAATCTAAAAATTTAGAAATTGTGAAAGAAAATAGATTATCTGTTTTCAGACTTCCTTTTTTTTTTTGAGACAGTGTTTAACTATGTAGCTCAGCCCAGCCTTGAACTCATTATAATAGCTCAGGCTAGCCTCAAACAGCTATTCTCCTGCCTTAGCCTCCCAGGCGGCAGGATTACAGGCATGCACCACCATGCCTGATAGGCTTTTCTTTTCTAGATACAAATCATGCACAGATTCCAATTTCTGAAAGAGAAAGTCCAATATATAAAACAGGTAGAGCTACTGTGGTCAGAAAGAAACAGAAAGCAAAAGCATAACATGGAGATACCTTTCAGGAAAGTGTAAAGTCCTCCGCTTACCTTTTTCTTCCTCAGAGTGTGACATGAACAATTCTTTCTGACCCTAGGCAGACAGTCACCCTCCATGTGAGTGTTTAGGAAATAGGAAAGGCCTTCTGAAGATTGCACCAGGAAAGCTAAAAGCGTGAAGTGTTCAGAAAACTCACTTACTTATCAGGACGATGACCAATAGCCTGACAATTCCAAAGGCAGGAATCATTTCTTGAAAATTCTTGAAAAGAGATAAATAAAAATTATATAAGCTATCTATTAATGAATAAAACCTCAACTCCACTTCCTCTTCATGAGCTTTTACTTTTAAAACAATGTTTTAGTGTCATATATTTGCAAAACGAAGCATGGGTGTAGCAGCCGGGTTTTAAACCATCTGGGGAGTACAATGTGAGTGTACTTTGGACAAAAGGAGCTATGATACTTAATTCCATGCTACACACTAGATACAATTTCATTAGCTGGAAATTAAGTATAAGTAATATAAAATCAACACTTAATATGTCAATACATGAATAGATAGGTAAATAAATATTTTGAAACTAAAGCCTGAAAAACATCCTTCTAAGCTTTTCAGGTAATAGTCATTTGCTACTTTTTTCCCAATAGGGAGCAAAGACTCAAGTAAAATATGAGTATTACTGGTCTCGCTGTATAGGTCAGGCTGGCCTTGAATTCACTATCTAGCTCAGCCTGGCCTCACTCATGGTGATCCCCCTGCCTCGGCTACCTGAGTGCTGGGATTACTGGCATGTCACCTCATGCTTATCTTACTTTTTTTTTAAGGGAATTTCAAAAGAAATTAAAATATTGATGTAAAAACATTATTTGGTTTTAGCCTTGAACATTTTCCACCCAGTGCTAGCAAATTGTTGAGTCAGACATCTCCACTAGAATTTCTTGAGTTGCTGTTCCCTTCCTTTCCAAGTCAGGAGTTCTTCCCAGAGAGTAGAGATGCTGAAATATGAGTTTTCTTTTTTTTTCTTTTTTTTTTTTGCAGAACCAGGGGTTGAACTCAGGACCTTGCACTTGCCAGGGAAGCACTTATTCCACTGAGCCATCTCCCCAGCCCCTGAAAGTTTATTTTAAATCAGTTATTTTCAAGTTGTCATAAGCAGGACCTACATACAGTTAAGAAGCAATTTACAAAATTCAATGAACACACAAATCAAATAGTACTTAACATTACACTGTGATTGCATTATAAGATGTAAACTGAGTTCACAACCAGTGATGGTTTGCAATCCAAAGCTTGAAAAATGTCTCTATAAATGACTTCTACATTTGAAAGTTTTATAATTGCTTAATATTTCTCCTCCTAAAATTTTAAACATACCAAAATGATTATAGGATTGAAAACTAAGCAAAGTTTTAGCCTGTCTCAAAAATGATTGGCACTTTCACTATCATGAGAGCATAAAGAAATGATGTGTCAACCTCAGAAGGCAAATTTTCCATTTGCATATTGAAATTAAAAGCTTCATCCAGTAAAGTTATTTCTAGAAATTATCTCCAAAATGCATAAATACAAAAAGATAAATACAAAAGAACATTTTCAGCATTATATGTAAACATGAAAAATTAAACTTGCCCCAAATCATTGGTCAGTGAGTTTGTTTCTTTGTATTGTTTTCAGACAGGGTTTCACTATACAGTTCAGGTTAGCCTTTGAGCTCACTTTGTAGCCCAGGGTAGCCTTAGACTCACAGCGATACTCCTGCCTCAGCCTCCCAAGTGCTAAGATTACAAGCATGTACCACCATGCCCAGCAGCAATATATTGTTTACTACAATAATTTCTTTTAATTTCTAAATAGTTACTGCATTTTTTATCATACCAGATAGATAGACAGATAGATAGATTTATTATACTACCTCAAGGATCTTTATTTTACTAACTGAAAGGTAAATCCATGATTCTCAGAAAGACAAATGAAGATTCTATAAACCAAATAATAGTTATTACTTTGGGACAAAGCAGGTGAGGGTGGAGCACTCACCTCACAGAAATTCCCAGCCCTGGAAAAATAACAAAGCTCATAGACTCCATTCCCATAGTTCTTACCACTAGAACATTCATGAAATAGCCTCCCATCAGGGCATAGACTCCTCCTGAAGCACCCACCAGATATTTGAGTGGGTCAAAAATAGAACTGGCAAGGGAACCTACAGGAACAAATCACAAAGGTTGACATGATTATGAGAATCACAAAAGAGAACTCTCTCTAATTAACTTCCCCAGTGTTTCTTCCCCATTTGTATGTTTGATAGGAAAGCAGTCCACTAGAGACAAGAGCACAGATTCTGGACCCAGACTTGCTAGATGTTTAACTCAAAGAAGTTACTTTTCTTCTCTCTACCTCAGTTTCCTTAACTACAAAATAGGGCTATTAATAGAACTGACCTCCATGGGATGCCTGGAGAAGCAAATGAATTTTTACATATATTGTACTCAGAATACTGCCTAATAGGTATTGTCTACTTGTTTGCTATTCAAACTATCCCATACATTTGGTCAAAATTATCAAACTATGGGGGCCTGCCAATTAGCTCAGTTGTTTAAGTGCCTAGTTAAACAAAGCAATGAGGCTCAGGACACTGTGGTTCAATCCCCAGATCCTCAAGCCTTTACCAGACCTGGCCTGAAGGCATCCTGAGCCAGCCAAAAAAAAAAAAAAGGAAAAAAAATCCATGTCAACTTTTGGGGCCAGGGAGATGGCTCAGAATAAGTGCTTCACCGGTAAGCGCAAGGGCCTGAG
Organism: Ctenomys sociabilis; assembly: GCA_004027165.1. Taxonomy (NCBI): domain Eukaryota; kingdom Metazoa; phylum Chordata; class Mammalia; order Rodentia; family Ctenomyidae; genus Ctenomys; species Ctenomys sociabilis. Next base: position 56,338 of record PVKA01001594.1, on the reverse strand, counting down.
TTCAATCCCTGGTTTAGCACATATAGGGACTTAATAAGTTAAATAGGATAGCATTGCTGTGGAAGAATTTAGGGAGGAATGACTTTCTCAGCATAAAGGTAGTAGACCAATAGCTCTGAGAAGGAGGAAGAAGAACAGACAGCTTTTTGGTGAGAGGGAGATGTGCTGGGGATTCCCGGGATCTTTGCATTGAGCTATATTCTCCCCTTCACTTGCTTTTTAACTTTTAAATTTTAAGACAGGAGCTCACTAAGTTCCTAAATTGTCCAGGCTAGGCCCAAACTTGTGATCCTCCTGCCTGAGCCCCCCTAGAATGCTGCGATTATAGGGATGCGTCACCATGCCTGGCCAGGAGATAACATTTTGGTTAAACCTCGAGCAATCTTTAAAATTTGGATAAAGAAAACAAGGGAAAGGGATGTATTCAAGGATTAGGGAACTAGAAAACCAAAGGCTTTCTTTTGTTTTCCAAAAAACTTGGATGATAAAGCCAAGTATGGGGGGCACACGCCTGTAAGCCTAGCACTTGGGAGACAGAGGCAGGAAGATATCTGAGAGTTCAAGGCCAGACTGGACTTGCATATTGAGACCCTGCCTCAAACGAGACAAACAAAAATGGAGGTGCAGGCACTGGCAAAGCTAGCAGTTAGAATTTGGAGACAGTGGAGATGGAGATGAAGATGTGGACAGCCTTGGCTTCTCTGCAGGACTCCTTTCTAGGACTTGCAGGAAATCATCATGAAGTACATAAGTCATTACAGGTAAATGGAAATATTTGGTCCTGAAATGTTATGTTCAGAGCCATCTCCAAATTAAATTGGAGTTTTCAGCTCGTACTTAGATGTGGAATGTTCTTCTGGGGCTGAGACACAGAGGTAGGAGAAGCAGGCCAAGGCTGAGAGCTACAGCTGGACCTGATCGGTGTCCTCCCATCTGTGAAAACCTGCTGTGCTGGACCAGTATCTGAGGGATGAGAAGGAAGCCAAAGTGATTTAGCGCGGGGATAATGGATGAAATATGTCAAGATGGAAACAAGTAGCTGGTCAGACATGCGGAGACTGCTGTGGATGGCAGAAGAAAGTAGAAACAAACAGAAACAGCACATAGCCAATGAACAAGCACTTTGTGCAGAAGCCACACAGTTTGCTCTCACTGATGGCAACACAGGGAGGCACCCCCACAATCCCACAGCTGGCATGTGGCAGAGCTAAGGAGCCACACCAGGTGGTCTTACTGAGTCGTGTACTCAAGCAGGACGCCGTGCTGCCCCTCGGAGTTTGAAGGAATGTACCGACACGATGGCAGAAAAAGAGAAGTTAGAGGTCCTGGATACGCAAGCGAAGACAACTCTTGGAAAGAAAGCAAAGAAAAACAAGCTTCAGAATGAGGAAAGACTCTGGTCTACTCCTGACATTTGAGTTTCATTTGGAATTTGAAGAAGCTATTGCTACATTTACATCTAAAACAGTATCAGAAATCAAAAAAGTGGGCCTGGGGAGATAGCTCAGTAGAATAAGTGCTTGCCTGGCAAGGGCAAGGGTCTAAGTTTAATCCCTGGTTCTGCCAAAAAAAAAAAAAAAAAATCAAAAAATTAACTATCATCGTGACTTGAAACTTCCAGTTTGAAGGTTTAAAGCATTATACTGTATTTATCTTAAATTAAGTTAAAATATAATAAAATACTGATATCCTGAATATTTCTAGCTTGTAAAATAGTTTACTAGTATAGATGATAATCGTAATTCTGTTCTTTAATCTTTTTTGAGACAGGGTGTGGCTAATACTGTTCAGGCTGGACTTGAGCTCACTATGGTCTCAAACTTGCAACAATCCTACTGTCTCAGCTTCCCAAGTGCTGGGATTATAGGCATGCACCACCATGCCCAGCCACAATTCTTAATTTTTAAAGAAAGACCTTTCTTTCCTATGGTCTTTTTTTTTTTTTTTTTTTTTTCCTTTTTTGTATCATAGGGAGGGGTCTACAGGGTATTTAGGGTCTCATTACTAGATCAGACTCGTAGTGATCCTCCTGTTTACAGCCTCCCAAGAGCTGGGATTATAGGCACACACCACTACGCCCAGTCTCAATTGCCATCCCAGC
>PVKA01001594.1:12386-44682 GCA_004027165.1 Ctenomys sociabilis | reverse complement strand
GCAGCTTCCCTATTCCTTTCTCTACCTAACAAATATCCATCAGGTCACAGAAGAGCTTTTGCGTCCCACCCTGCAGGACATGGCCTCCCTGCAATCCCTCCATGTACCTACCCTCCTTATCAGTGTCCAGACTGTCTTCCCAGCCACAAGGTGATACAGATGCTGCGCAGAATGGTGCAGCAGGAACGTTGGAAGATGGCACTTCGGCTCATGGATGCTTTTGTTTGCAAACAGTTTAGTTCACAAACAAGCATTTGGCAAAATTCTGTTTCTGTATGAAATGCTGCATCAGATGATGAATATAACCACGGTCATCTTTCCTGTAGGTGGCTCGTTCCTAAGGTTCTAGAAGTGCCAGGTGGGGTGGCGCATGCCTATAATCCCAGCATGTGGGCAGCTGAGGCAGGAAGATCATTGTGAGCTGGAGACCAGCCTGGGCTACAAAGTGATCTCAAGGCCAGCCTGAACTGTATGGCCAGACCCTGTCTCAAAAAGACCAAAAGTAATTTTAAAATAAAGATAGAACAAATTAAGTTTGTGAGCCCAAGGTAGAATTATACTAGTGTTTTGGAGTCCTCAAACATAAAGATTGGAATTTTTTAAAAAATTAGAAATATCTGCCCCTAGTTGGATGTGGTAGTTCATGCCTATAATCCCAGCACTAGAGAAGCTGAGGCAGGAAGATCACCACAAGTTTGACAACGGCTTGGGCTGCACTGTGAACTTAAAACCAGCCTACGCTACATAGTGAGACCCTGTCTCAATAGGAGGGAGGGAGAGGTAAGAGCACTGTCAGCTGACCTTTGAGAGAGCTCCTATCTTAACGAAAGAGATGGACAGGGTCAGGGGTATAGCTCAGCACCATAAGCACCAGCCTGACAAGTGCAAGGTCCCAAGTTTGAACCCTGGTGCAGAGAGAGAGAAAGAGAGAACTACCTCTCCCTCTCTTCACTCTGAATGCAGAGATACAACAGCCAACTTGCAAACATGAATGACCAAGGAGATAACAGAAATCAGAACAAGACCTAGAGCCCTGCCCTCACTAAACTGATGGACCCACTGCCTACTTCTGAACTTTCTCTATAAGAAAAAATTGCCCCCTATTCATTGAAGCCCCTGTGAATTAGATTTGTTGCTTGTACCCAAAAGCATTTCTACCTTATGCAACCCCATATGTGATAAGCCCCATACAGCCTTGCAAATTCTCTTGAGTGCCTATGTGTTTCTACTGCAGGAAATCTGTATCTGTTGTCTTGCTTAATCCCAAACTCATGAGCTATTACTTTACTTTACAGTTAAGGAAACTGAGACACAGAGAGAAACTAAGTAGTTACTCTGTGCTATAATAATATATACTGCCTTATGCTACTATTTAAATTGTTCTCCCTTAAAATGTTGAAGTCCTTAAATACAGAAGCCACATTTGCTCAGAACACACTTGTTAAGTGGAAAACTGAAGAATGGAAAAGTCTACAGAAAATGGGCATTTGGAGATTTTATCCTGGACTTAACCTTCTGAACCCTGCATCTTGCCATGGATTTAGCCACTAGTCAAAGAGCCATCTGGGGCTGGGACTGAGAGCTCTTGCCTTGCACACACAAGGCCCTGGGTTCGATCCCCAGTGCCACAAAAAATTAAAAAGTCCTCCTTTTCAATTTAGGTCTAGGATGGTCACACAGATGAGGTTGGTGGCATCTGACACCACACAACTCCACCCAAGAGGTGGGGCTTACAGCAAGCTGCCCAGTGACAGTGGTGTAGTGGGCATGGGGCATTGGAGGTGCTGAGGTCAAGAAAAGCTGCCAGAGTTTAGGAAATGGTAACCAACACAGAGAGGCGGGCAAGTATTGCCAGTGCCGTTTCAGATGGACAACAGGAGTACACACTGCTCAAAATGTTCATGAACTTTTTTAAAGCATGGGATTAGGGAGGGGGACAGACTAGTGATGAAATTTCACCATTTCATAACCTAAAGAGAGCTGTTAACAATGTCTAACCACCAAGGGGAACCTGCTTTTGGCTTAATAATTCTTTGGTCTCTGCTCATTAGTACTGCTGTATCGGTACCAATATTAGGCATTTATAATGCAATGCACTAGTGGGTTGAAGTCTTCACTCTCATTCAGTTGTGATTTTATCACAGGTATAGCTGGGCATGGTGGACCACCCTTGTAATCCCAACACTGGGGAGACTGAGGCAGGAGGATTGCTGTGAGTTTTAGGCCAGTCTGGACTACACAGTGAGTTCAATGTCAGCCTGGACTATAGGTGAGACCCTGTCTAAAAACAGACAAACAGAAAAACTATATCACAGCCATAAAACAGTGGGAGAAATGCTTGTGCCTCCTAGGTTGCTGTGAGGGTCAAACAAGAAAATGGCCGTGAAAGTGCCTTGTCAGTAATAAAGCTCCTGACACATGTCAGGGGTCACTGTTATGCACAGCCACTTCGACACCCATGGCTCAAGCCATCGTTCCTTACCCAGCATGCACCAGCATGTAGGAGACAAACCTCCAGGCTTCTTCTCTCTTGTCAGGACGGTAAGTGAAGGGACTGCCCAGGATGCCTGTGTCCAAGGTAATCCACTGCTTCTGGGGCTTCCACACCGCATAGTAAATGAACACCGCCAGCTGACAAAGGGGCAGACAGGAACATTAACCACAACTCCTCCAGAGATACCCCATACAGCCCATGGGCTCTGTTTCAGTGACAGCTCTCTCGTGGGGCTCACAAGATGACAGCAATTGAGTTTGTCCACCATCCCCCACTGTGCGTATCCTGCTTCCTGCCCTGGTTGGGAGGAGTGCTAGACCACACTGTAAAAAAGGGGATTCCCTTTCCTCTGCTCTTCAACACCCTACAGTCAGAGCTATCCTCTAACACTCTTTTTTCTACCCATGGCCTTCACCTTTCCACGGTGGCACCGCCATTTGATCTTTCATCTACAAGTGCGGTTTTTCGTTGTATTTTTGAGACAGTCTCACTGTGCAGTTCAGCCTGGTCTTGAACTCACTATGTAGCCCATCAGGCTGGCCTCACATTTGCAGCGATCCCTCAGCCTCACCCCCCCCCAGGTGCTGAGATTGCAGCTATGAGCCATCATGCCCAGCTCACAGATACAATTAATATACAACTAAGTCCGATACTGGCTTCCAAAGATGAAAACAAAGAAAGAGGAAAATCATAACTTTACAATGGATAAACCTTGAAAGCATAACTTTCCAATGTATGAACCCTGCACAAATAGTAACTCTACAATGGATAAACTGCCTTCATCAAGGGGTGAAGGTCAAGGCTCCAGGGAAGTTCCTGATATGTGAGGAGAAGGGCACTGCACCTCTTTACTGTTCTCCCCCCAAGCCTACAACTCTGGTCTAATCGTATAAAAGACATCAGACAAACTCAGACTGGGAGGATATTCCAAAGGATATCTGGCCAGTAAGAGTCAAGATGATCAAAGTCACAATGAAAAACAATGACTGAGAAATTGTCGCAGATCAGAGGGAACAGAAGAACATGGCCATTAAATGCAGTGTGAAACTCTGGGTTGGAGGGAACCTGAGTAACAGAAAAAAACACATTAATAGAAAGACTCACCCAACAGCTCACCTGTTGGGTGAGTTTAGTTAATAGCACAAGTTGAGCATTCCTGCTCAGAAAACCTGAATGCAAATTCCTCCAAAAGTTAAAAAGATAAAGAATTGAGTATCATGTTGGTGCTCAGAAAGTTTCAGATTTTGGACCATTTTGAGTTTCAGATTTTCAGGTTGGGGATACTGATAAGACTATGTATGAAGATGCTCTAAAAGCAGAAAAACTGGGAAATCTGAAACACTTCTCATTCCAAGCATTTCAACCCCTACTATACCAGCATTAGTTGCTTAGTTTTGACCATCATACTATGAAATTATAAGATATTAACAATTGAAGAATTAGGTGTTAGGTGTTCAAGAACTCTTAGTTTACCTTTGCAATTATTTTACAAAATTAAAATTATGCCAAATCAAAAGTTTACTTAGGGAGTAGGAGTGTAGCTCAGGGGTAAAGTGATTGTAAGGTGCTGGGTTTGCTCTCCAGCACGGCCAATAAACAAAATCACTTAAGAATTAATAAAAATATTTCTGTAAGAGGCAGATATCTTGGCACCTGCCTGACCCTACTACGGGAAATGGCCACAGCAGTCACTGCCTTGCAGTCCAGATCACCCCAGCCCCTTGTTCTCCATCCCTCTTCCTGGTCCTTCTCAGTTCCTGTTACGGAAGCTGGAGGTATCATGAGGATTTAAGAGGAGTACATTGGGGCTGTCATAAGGCTCCTTAGGTCATACTCCGTGAACAGCCATGCTCTGCCATTTGGACATGGGGCATCACAGTATGGTATGGTACGGTACAGTACAGTAGGAAAGGTTCTGCCTCCAGGAGGAGCCTGGCCCTGGTACAGTCACTAAGACCTGTTGTTGGGTGAATTGTCCACATCCAAGTCCACTGCCCAATCAGAGTCAGAGGATACGCCTGAGAATCTTACTTTTGTCCTCTGAAATTTGAGGCAGCCTACGATTCTCCTAAACATATGGCCCCAGAGGGCCCTTGCTGACCAATTTAAATTGGTTCATGAGAAACCGATCTGCACCTTCAAGATTCTTTGGTTTCTAAGGATCCCAAACATCTAAGATAAAAGGAAGCCACAGAAATCACAGTCCCTATTGGGCAGGAGATTTGAGAATGAAACTCAAGCTTGGACTGCAAAGACAGCATGCGCAGAAGCAAAGACTAGCAGCTCCAGAGGGCTGGAGCAGAGGCTGTGAGCGTGCTGTCCCTGCCTCTGCCAAGCCCTCTTCTCGTCCCTCCTCCAGATCTTGCCCCTACTTGACCTGCACCTCCCTTTGGAGGTGTCCGCTGTACCCACAGCATGTACCTCAGCCAGGCTGACAGAAATGATGAACACAGGCGGAGGCAGGCAGTTGGCCCTCTCCAGGTACGTTCTCCGCACCGGTTCTGGGAGCATCCACTTTGAGACGATCCTGTGGACCTTCTTGCTGTTGGGAGGATAGGGCTGACCCGTCTTCTCTTCCTCCAGCTCTTCTTTTCGTGCTCTCTCCATACTGAGATTCATGCTCTCCATCTCCATGTCCTGATCGGCAGCCATTGTCCTGGGTCCTCCCTCCACCTGTAGGGGACAGGACCGTCAGGGACACATGCAATCCTTTGGTCTCCAGGATGTGGCTCTTTCTCGGATCTCCAGCACAACTGCTATTTTCCCAGACCTTTCCTGTGTGTTGATGGGAAGCAGCTAGAGATGATTAAAATGTTCTGAACCTCCTAAGTGGCCCAAAATAAAATTTTCACTTATTTCAAACTGATTTATATTAAAGGCATGGACTTGGGGGTGCGGAGATAGCTCAGAGACATAAGCATCTACCTGAAAAGCACAGGGACCCAGTTTGGTCCCTGCCCCCACATGTCAGCCCAGGATCCACCAGGATCCAACCTGGCCTGGAACAGAATGGTGGCACACACCTGTGATCCCAGCGGTAGGGAGGTTGAGACAGGAGGGTCACTGTGAGCTTGAGACCAGCCTGGAGGCTACAAAAGTGAACACAAGGCTGGCCTGAACTGCACAGGGAGATCCTGCCTCAAAAAAAAAAGACAAAACAAAAAACGTGGACTCTAATACTCCCCATGCATTAGGCATGTAACAAATTTTGTGTGTTCTTTTTTCTCTGCAAGTTAATTAACTAAAATTTTAAAAGTTAAATATGGGGCTGGAAAGATGGCTCAGTGGAATAAGTGCTTCCCTGGCAAGCACAAGGGCCTGAGTTCAATCCCTAGTTCTGCAAAAAAAAAAAAACAACAACAAAAAGGGTTGGGGATATAGTTCAGTGGGTAGAGCACTTGCATTATGTGAACAAAACCCTGGGTTCAGTCACTAATATTTTTTTGAAATATTTAAATTTTTAGGAAATATTTCAATTAAAAATAAAAAGCAATAGGCCAATAAGATATCTCAGCAGTCTAAAGCTCCTGCTTGGGCAAGTTTAGTCAAAGTGGAGGGACTGTCGTTTGATCTCCAGCACCACATGCCACACCAGCCCCGCCCTCAGGGCAGGCTGAGCTGGCCACAAAAAATAAATAAATAAACAAACAAAATAAAGTTTGAGGTTTCAATAAAAAATAAATAATAAAAGCATGAACCACCCTGGCAAGGTGACACAGGACTATAATCCCAGCACTCAGGTAGGCCGAGGCAGGAGGATCACAAGCTCAAGATCAGCCTAGGCTACACAGGGAGATCTTGTGTCCAGGAAAAACCCAATATGAGCCATGGAGCCAGATGTACATATCAGCTGTAACACAATCTTATGTAAATCACTTAATTCTCCTAAGCCTCAAATTGTGATAAAGCACATGTAACATGAAATTTACCATCTTAAGCAATCAGCATATACGCCCACCCAGGAGTATCGAGCACATTTACAATGCTGGGTAACCATCACCACTCTCTAGTTCCAAAGCCTTTTCTTCATCCCACCCGACAGCCCCACACCCATCACACTCACTGCCCCATGCCCTCTCTACCAGCCCCGGGCACTACTAGCTGCTTCCCAGCCCTGCAGATTTACTTGTTCTGAAGTGCTTACTCAAGTGGAATTCCAAGGTGTGTGCCCTTTGGTGTCTGACTTCTTTCATTTAGCAATGATGTTGTCAAGATTTATCTGCGATGCAAAATGAACCAGAATCCCCTTCCTTTTCTTGCATAATGTAGCATTTATGGATACACTATGTTTGGTGTAGGCAACAGTGTTACTGATGGACACCAGCTTGTTTCCACCTTTAGACTATCATGAATGAGCTGCTAGGATACGTTCTTGCACAAGTTTCTGTTTAAATACCTGCTTTCAATTCTTTAGGATACAGACCGACAGGTGGCACTGCTGGGTGAGGTGATAAGCCTTGCACTCTGGGAAACCCTCAGACACCAGATTAAGAAGAAGGTGATAGTGTTTACCTCACTGCATTGTTCAGGAGATTATTTGAGATAATGCAAGCAAAGCACCTGGAATGGTAGCAGGCGCATGGCCAAAGCACTCTATAACAATTAGTTATAATTGGCAGTAGGTGTGGTGGTTGTGTAAAAGGATGGTTAGGTAGATGGAAGGGATAGAACTGAGCCTGGGGCCTGCTTTCCCAGTTTACTGCAGTTTACTGGGAATCAGATCAAATTCAATTTATTTCCAAGTGAATCTCATTAGGCTAGCTTCCACACTTCAAGGTTGTATCAGTGGATTTAGATAAAAAGAATTCTCTTTACTGCAGCTTTTTTTTTTTTTTTTTAGTTTTTTGAGACAAAGTCTTGCTCTAATTCAGGCTGTCTTGATCTCACTATGTAGCCTAGGCAGGCCTTGAACTCACAGCCTCTGAATTGTCTGGAGCAAGTTTCTCCCTTGCCCTGAATCCACCTTCTTAGTGGCCCACACCCCCAGGTCAGGCATTCATTCTATAAATATACTGGTTGTTTTACTTCTTGTATGTTGATAATTACTTCTAATTTTACCACTTTAATAACCAAACCACAGTGTGGATTTATGATCAGCAGACTTTACAAAAATTAACACATTTAAGAAATAAATTTAGCCATGTGTAGTGGTGCAGGTTTGTAATCCTAATCTGAGCATTCAGGAGCCTGAGGTAGGAAGATGGTTGTACATTTGAGACCAGTTGGGGCTACAAAGTGAGTTCAAGGCCCGCCTGAGCTGCACAGTGAGACCCTGTCTCACAAAGACAAAAGAAAAAAGAAAGAGGAAGGGAGGGAGGGAGGAAAGGAGAGAGAGAGAACAAAAAGAAAGAGACACACAGACAGACAGAAAGAAAGAAAGAAGAAATAAGCTCTGCCTGTCTGTATTTGCAGTACCTTCGGAGGCCGAGGCAGCAGGATCACTAAATTCAAGCTCAGTTTGGGCAACTTAGCAACTCAGGGAGATCTTGTCTCAAAAAAAAACAAGCTGGGGATTATAATGATTAGCAGTGTATGATTAAGCCCCACTGTGAATCTAAGTACCGCATGTGATCATTATATAAGGAAATAAACTTCCACATTGTTAACAATATAATGTCACATTTTTTAAAGCAGCTAGAAAAATAAGTATTACATTTTGCACTAGATTTTCTCCTCAAATTTTAAGGGCTGGGGGTAGCTCAGTGGTAGAATGCAAGCCTCTCATGACAAGGTCCCAATTTTAATCCCCAGCACCCCCTCAAACAAAGACATAGATTTCAAAACTTCCCGAAATGTTTTGAATTCAAGCTCATCCTTTTGGGCACACAGACGCCTAAACCTGTCTCGTGCTGAGGAGGGACCTGCCCTATGTGGACAGGTCGCCTGCCGGCTCTCTTCCTTAGCTCGCACAGTGAAGGCATCTGACACGAAACCAAGCTGAGCATGTTGGTAGCGACCTCCTGCATCTCCTTTCTACTTCTCATCGCTGTCCAACACCCCTGGCACTGCCCAGGGGCCTCTCTCTGACGCATCTTTCCTCCACCACAGGCGCTCTTCCTGTCCCTGACACTCCCAGCCCTCCTACTCCTGTTCCACACCTGCATTTCTGAATGCAGTTAACCACCCCTGGAATGTCACTAGTCACAGTAGCTACAGTGATAAAGACAGCAACATCCCACGCTGGCGAAACTGTGTGGGAAAGGTGGCTGTGTATAGGACACAAACTGATGCCACCTTCCAGAAGGCAATAAGCAGCTTCTACAGAACACAAAATGCATAAACCTTTTGACAGAATATCTTACTTCTAGAATTCTACCCAGCAAAATCTATCTGAGCAAACACACAAAGCTATGGTCAGGCATGGTGGCCACGCCTGTAATCCCAGCACTCTAGAAACTGACGCAGGAGGATCACTGTGAGTTCAAGGCCAGCCTGAATTATATTAGTGACACTCTGTCCCAAAAACAAGTACACAAAGCTATATAGTCCAAGCATGTACAGTGCAGAACTAGCTATACTAGTGAAAAATCGTGAACGACCTAATGGACTTCAGAAGGGCTGGCTGTCACATTTCCTGACCATTCCAGTCCTGCATTAGTGCTTCCTCACACCACAATGAAACATGCTCCCTGGGAAGTCTATTCCTGGGTGCAAGGTTTCCTTCAGTAGGGCCTCGTGAAGCAAATCTAATCTGTGGTCATTAATTCTGTCTTTGCTTGGCTGTGACCTGCATATTAACTCCAAGGGCTCTCTAGGTGAAAGTTGGGATACAGCGGCAGGAAATGTTAGAATTTGGGGAGGTCCAACTGTATAGAGAAGGACTGTCAAGACAACACAAACTGCAATGATCACATGAGAGTCTCACTGAGACCTAAAAGTGCCCCTGGCTATCCAATTATTCACTTGGTCTCTCTCTGTCATGGTAGCACTCATTCAGGTTGTGAACTGCCAGACTGTGCTTTCTTACTCACTAAGCAAAGATCATGCAGGGCTCTTGAGCTTTTTAAACTGTCGGCATGGTGTCACACCATACCTCCTGCCTTCTATCTATAGCAAGTTGCTGTCGCCCACTCCATTGTAGTGTCATACACATGCAGATCAAAACTGGGTAACATGGTGTGAAATGTTCCCTCTCTGCCAGTAGGGAATGAGTGCAGACCAGTAGGATACCTCCAGGCTTCTGGTTTAAAATGACAGTGTTTCTGGCACATCAAGAACAAAATCTTCTCTTCGTGGTGGGCAAGTGTTCTTAAGAAAAACATGGGAAGCTCTTTCTGACTTCTCAGCCTCGCCTGGCATAAGCACTACATGTGCTATGAGTCACTGAGCCAGAGCGTTGGATGAACACTAGAAGGACAGGACTGTGCTTGTTTGCCCGAAATAGTTGCCTTCCTTAAAAAACACAAAAATATCCCTAGTAAAAGAGATTTATAGCCAGGCCTGGCAGCGTGTACCTGTAGTCTCAGCACTTGGGAAGCTGAGGCAAGAGGCTCACACATCCAGACCCTATCAGAGAGAGACAGAGACAGAGATTCACATGGGAGACCCGCAACATTAGCAAGAGATTTTTTTCCAAAGAACTTTCAGAAACCATGGCTCACTACATAAACACATAAGTTACATTACAAACTATAGCAATATTTTTTAAAGGTCATAAGGGTTTCACATTTATTAAAGGTAGAAAAAGAAACATGTTCTGGAGAGCCAGTTTGGGCCAACTGAAAATAGGAAAATAATATATTCTACAGGGTACCAGTGGACCACCACAAACGAGAGAACACAGGGGCCCAACCAAGAATGTTTAAATGATTCTGCTTCAGTCCCTAAATAATTCTGTAAGTATAGACATGAAGTTACTTACACAGCTCATTGTTTGAGGAATTTTAACAGTACTGAATATTAAGCACATAAAGTCTCAAAAAAGAAAAGTAATCGCGTAGTTGCATTTCTCTTCATCTCTTGTAAGGTTTCATTCTCTTTGTTGAAAGGAGCACTTTCTGCTCTAGCTGTTGCACTCATCAAAACCATGTCCCAAATCCCTTCTTGTACCTTCACATAGGGGTCAGAGCAGCTTCCAGCACCCACACCAGGTGTGACAATGGCAGCAGCATTGCGTACACAGTAGCAGCCCGGGGGCGGCCCCTCACCCAGCTCCATGAGGGGGTACTGGTGCAGCTCTGTCTGTCTGGTCTCTCTAAGGCCTTTCTACCACGTTCCCCAGACATTTTGTTTTATTTTAAATTTTGAGACGGTGTCTCACTAAGTTGACATTATTGTGCTTCCTATACAACCTTCACTCTCTCAGGAACTAAGACTTCTAAGCTGGCAAATCTTAGAACAACAAGGTCATGGGAAAAGGAAGCAAAAAATTTTGCTAGTGGCTCATGAGGGGTCATGTCAGTGGTAGCTTCCCCGCTTCCACCCCTTGCTTCCTCAACCAGGAATGTTGGCTATGGGAGACACAGAACCATAGAGCAGATGCTGATTCAAAGTATATACAGCCAGCCGGGCATGGTGGCGCATGCCTGTAATCCCAGCACTCGGGAGGCTGAAGCAGGAGGATTGTTGTGAGTTCGAGACCTGAGCTACAAAGTGAGCTTAAGGCCAGCCTGAACTGCATAGTGAGACCGTCTCAAAAAAGCAAAACAAACAAACAAAAAGTATATACAACCATTTGAAGACCCTTGCCCCAACCCTGCAAGGTATCAGCACCTAGCTGGCACTGTAACTGGGTCTTCCAAAGACTATGCCACCTTTCTGCCAATCCAGTTGATTCCGGATGATGAGGAACATGGTAAGAACAGTGAATTCCATGAACATAAGCACCTTGCCTCACTTCTTTACCCTTCAAATGCGTTCCTTGGCCAGAGGCAGTGCAGTATTGAGCTCCATGAGGAGGGAGAAGGTATTCTGTAAGGCCATGGACAGTAGTTCTGGTAGGAACATTACATGCAGGGAAGGCAGACCTGAATCCAGAATAACTGTCTGTGCCAGTAAAGACAAAGCCCTATGCTTTCATGATGGAAGTGGTCTAATGCAATCAACCTGCCACCAGCTCACAGGCAAAGCACCCAAGGATGGTGCCATATTGGGGACTCAGTATTGGTATCTGTTGCATTTGGGCATTCAGCAGTGGCTGGAGCCTTGGTGAATGGAAGTCCATGTTACTGAGCCCACACATAATCTCCATCCCTGCCAAACATGGCCATACTTTGTGAGTCTACTGGACAGTCATAGAAGTGGCTGAAGAAAGAGCTTGACTGCTACCCATAGAACAGGTCACCCTATTCTAGGATCCACTTGACTGGCAAAGGCCTCTTCTGAAGTCACTTTTTAGTGAGCATTTACATGGGATGCAAATATTTTTACATCCTTTGCCCACATGGAGAGGTCTATCCACATACCTCTTCCTCAAATATCTTTGTCACCAATTTTCCAGTTATGTCCCTCCCAAGTTCCTACTGATCTGGCCATCATTGGCTACAATCCACCTACAGTTGCACACCTGACCATTTTTCCTTTCCAGGAAAAATGTACAATCAGGTGCATGACCTGAAGCTCTGCCCACTGTGACAATTTCCTTCCACCACTGTCCTTTAGAGACATCCTAGAAGGGGGCTAGAATGCTACAGCCACCCACTTTCAGATGGTGCCTGCCCTAACAGGAAGGATTACCCATAAACAAAGCCCTAGATTTTTCTTCTGACAGCTGATCATATGGTACAACCCATGAGGCATGCTGGGAAAGAGAAGGACCCACACACATCTGGGCAACTTCTTCGTGTAACTTGTATCCTCTGATGTGCTCTGGTTCAATCATGCATGGACTGTTTCCATTTAATTATGGGCTATTGCTGTGCACATCCAACTTTATGGCTTGGTGGATCAGACAATATCCAGCTCATTATGAACAACTCAGGTCATATGGTAACCTGGTATCCCATGGCCAAGCATTTGGTTTCCATGAAGGCCCAGTCACAAGTCAAAAGCTGTTTTTCCCTTTTTCTTTCTTTTTTGGTTCTGGGAATCAAACTCAGGACCTTATGCTTGCCAAACAGGTGCTGTCCTACTGAGCTATGCCTGCCTCAAGAGCTGTTTTACCTTTTTTATTCCAAGACCTATTTTTCAAAAGGAATAGTTGTCTTCAGATGCTGGCAGGGCCTTGTCCCAAAATCTTAAAGATTTCCACTGCAATTCACCTGCCAGAGACACCAAACAGCATCCCTAGCTGTCACTGCCACTTCGAGTACTGGATCTGCTGGATCACATGGTCCCAGTGGCAAAGCAGTCTGCATAGCAACCTGGACCTGTTACAGGGCCTTCTCATCCTGGGCCCCACTCAAAACTAGCAGCTTTCTGAGTCACTCAGTAAATAAACTAGAATAAAATACTCAAGTGAGGAATGTGCTGTCTGCAGAATTCAAATGTAAGGGATGGTGTCAGCATAATATCCTATTCACTTTTAGAAGTAGAAGAGACTGAAATAGAACTTAATTTAGTTTAACCCCTGCCTGAAGTATTTATATAGAAGCAGCTTTGCCTAAATTATCCCATTTCTCATCCCTTCCCCCGCCCTCTCAGACTTCATAAACATATAGGAAATAACGGAGAGACAGGATCCATTGAGGGCAATAAGATGCAGATGATTTGCCCATGCTTAATCATAAATGCCTCTGCCTGAGACCTTGCACCAATAGGATATAGGAGCATTAAGGTCCTGCCCGGTTGCCATAGCAACAAAGGAACTATAGAAGCAGGTAGAGAACAAAGAAGTGGGCCTTTTGTGTGTTCCCAGATGGGAAGGGGAGCACATGGGTTGCCAGCTAATTAATAAAGGTTCTGTAATTCCTTTTAATTTGGTCTCCTGTGGGCAATATATCCAATCGCTGCCATTACACAAATAGGCCCACTAGGCATCGTGCCTCTTTTTTGGTTGCAGAGGGAGCCAGATGCAACAATTATCTTTTTACCTCAGAAGCAATATCTCTCCATGTCCCACACCATTGCACCCCTAAAAATGTCACTGAAGTAGAAGGGCCTGGAATTTTCATTGGATTTATTTCCCATCCTCTGACTCACAAATGCTTTTCTAAGAAATCCAGCATGGCTGGAATCCAGAGTGATTGGTCCAATCATCATGATATCCTCAATGAAGTAGACTAGCATGATACTTTGTGGGAGAAAAAGGCAATCAAAATTCCTGCAAACTAAGGTGTGATGCAGAGCCAGAGAGCTAATATAACCCTAAGGTAGGACAGTGAAGGTGTATTGTTGGCCTTGCCAGCTGAAAGCAAATTGTCAGTCTGCTCAAAGAAAGGCATTGCATCTGGTACAGCAGCTACAGTCAGAGTCACCATCTGATTACACCTACCATAGTCCACCATCATTCTCCAAGACCCATCCATCTTCTACATAGGCCAAATGGGAAAATTAAGTAGAGATGTGCTGGTTACCACCCTCCTTGTATCCTTCAAGTTCTTGACAGTGGCACTAATGTCTGCAACCCATCGGGGAGCCAATATTGCTTTTGGTTTACTGTTTTACCAAGCAACAGTAACTCTAATGGCTTCTATTTCACCTTTTCAACCATAATAGCTTTCGCCCTACAGGTTAAGGCATCTACATGAAAATCCTGCCAACTACTGATTGTATCCATCCCAATCATGCATTCTGGAACAGGGGAAATAATTGAAGGATGGATTTGAGGACTTACTGGACCCACTGTGAGTCAGACCTTTGCTAAAATTCCATTGGTCACCTGACTCCATAGACCCTACTCTTACTGGAGGACCACAAGGCTGTTTTCGATTCCCAGGAATCATTTTTAGTTCAGAATCAGTGCCCAGGAGTGACACAAATGTCTGATAATTTCTCTTCTCCCAGTGTACAGTTACCCTAATAATAGGCCTTCAGTCCCTTTGGGGAAGGATGGCAGAAAGATCAACTGTATGAAGTTTTGGTCATCACCAATGTCCTTTCTCAAGGGGACCTGGCCTCCTCATCATTCAAGGGGTTCTGGGTCTGTAAATTGGCTCAAATCTGGCAGTTGGGTGAG
Source organism: Ctenomys sociabilis (assembly GCA_004027165.1). NCBI lineage: Eukaryota > Metazoa > Chordata > Mammalia > Rodentia > Ctenomyidae > Ctenomys > Ctenomys sociabilis. The sequence continues at coordinate 30,133 of PVKA01001594.1, read as the reverse complement.
AGGCCATGAATGCTTGTGGCTATCATTTGAAGTAGATTTCTGTTCATTTGTCCTTAAATATTTTTGATTATATAAATTTAGTAAAAATGTTGTGGCTTTCCCATCTATTTTTGAAATACTGAGGCTAATCAGCCAACACCATATGTCAACATGTGTCAGCCCGCTCTGGTCACTTTCTGCTTCTACTGTCCACTATGGCAAGTGCATGCACCTCACCCTTGGTGAGTAAGTGCTGCCACTTGACTCCTGCCAATCCAGAATCCATTGCCCTTAAGTTTCCCGACTGAGTAACCATGGTCCCCACTGGAAGGCCTGACACACAGAGAAGAGCAGCAACAGGGCTCTTCAGGGATGATGGTGTTCCCCTCATGAATCTGCTTCTCAAGGTGATAGTGAAAGGTTCATTTTCTGAATCATCTCAGTGCAGAGGATCAGGTATAACCTGAGAAATCCATTCCAGGCTTCCCATTTCCCTAAGCCTCTAAACCCCCTATCAGCAGCAAACCAGAGAATATCAGGCATCTCTAACTCACTTACAGTGGGCCATCTTTTGACCCATACTTTCAACAACCATCCAAATAAATTACTAATACCATTTTTTACTCCACAAGCTGCAACATTAAATTCCAATCTCGATAACCAGGGATATAGCTTAATGCACAGAGCCCTGCCTGGCAAGCACAAGGTCTGAGTTCAATTCCTGGTGCCAAATAAAAATGAAGAAAAATTACAATCTCTGCCTAACAAGCCCATATCAACAAACTTAGCTTTTTGATCAAAGTGTATGTTTTAACACTATCATCCTATACCCAGAAAACCCAATCCAAACCCTTGTTCATTGGGTCTCCACTTATAAGAGCTAGAAAAGTCAACAAGCTCTTGGGGAGAATTGTAGACTTCCCAATGGGTCACAGTATGTCCCTCACTCTTTGGAGCCTTCCGTGATTTAAGCCTGGTGATGGGCCTAGAGGCCAAAGTAGGGGGGTGCAGGTGGACCCTGAGGGAAGTCACATTATCCTGCTTGGTCACACAAGATTATTTTGCACAGGTACCCTGAGGGAAAGCAACACCTCCACTGTGGGGGAAGGGATGCCTTTGCCACTGTGGGTGGGGAACTCTCTTCCTCTGCCAAGATAATTTCATCAGACCCTACGAGTTCAGCACCCTCAGCCTCACCAGGATCCTCCCAGACATCTCCACACCCATTTATGAGCACCGTTCTTTTCCAGTCAGTGCCCTCACCTTTCCTTCAGAGAACCCGTCAAAGCTGAGCATTAAACTTACACTGTAATTCATCCAATCAAATTATGAGGGCCTGCTTGGATTTCAGGAATCTCAGCCTTATAGATAAAGGAAAGGAGATTCTCTTTCAGGACACACTTAAAAACTTTTAGATTCTTTATGTGCAACTGGAACTAGAATTTGAATCGTTGTGCTGCGTATTTTCCTTTATTATTTGTCCTCACAGTTCAACGACTTTAGATTTCCTATGTGTGTTTTGAGCTCATTGTTTTCCTTCACTGATTTGTCCAGAGATGCTAAGAGCAAGCAGCCATCACCATTATATTTCCTAATCTGCTGAAAATATTCAAAATATCATACATGGAGTTGCTAAATTCCTCACATCTCAAAAGTGGTGAATTCGGATTAGCAAATGGATCTACACTGCCTAATCCTTTTGTGTGTGTGTGTATTTTAGGGAAGGATCTACAAGGTGTTCAGGGTCTCACTGCTAGGTTGGACTCGTAGCAATCTGCCTACTTACAGCCTCCTAAGAGCTGAGTTTGTAGGCACACACCACCTGCATATTACTTTAAACAGTTCCCACCCAGGCTATCGATATCTCCCGTGGTATCATTATTTCATTTTTACAATTTTCTTTCTCTAGAACACTCTCAGAACCAAAATCTGTATCCATCGGTGCTCACTAGAAAACTAGATTTAATGCAAGGCCTATAAACATAACAGTTCACAAGTTAGGCTTACAGTGGCAGCTGGCAGAGTATAGAGGAGTGCCACACGCTGGAGAGACCAAGGATCCCGTCAAGGGTTGAGGCCTGGAGCTCACTGAAGAGTCCCATGTGAGTCCTTGTCAGGGGGCTGGAGGTTCTGCCCTGGAAGGCTGCGATATCTGAGCTGAAATCCAAGGGACAATGTCCGAGATGAAGGTAAGACTGGAGCTGCTCCTAAGAGACAGAAGCAGCCTTCCTTCCTCATTTCCCTTTCATTCCACTCTGGCAACAAGCAGACCGGCTGGGGCCACTCACACCCAGTGTGGAGCTTCTGTCTTCAGAAAACCCCTTCAGCCACACCCAGAACTATGCTGATCTGATTCTTACTTTAATTTATTTATAGAATCAGTGAACTGTCGCAGAGGAGGAGAGGAGAGCCTGAGCATCCTACCTCAAAGCTCTTCAGCTCTGTGTTGCTCTCACAATTTCTAAGCCCCAAGTGTTTCGAAAGTGAATATTTTCATTTTACTTATTTGCATCCCTTCCATCCCTCTACCCTTATATTCCCCTTCTTCTGGCTGCTCAGACGGACCCACACCAGACCTTGGGAACTCCCAAGTATAAGTTCCAAGTATAAGCTCTAGAAGAACTGCAGGGTACCACCCCTGGGGGACGAGGCCAGGAGCCCCACCATGCCCACTGCTACCACAGGAAGGCCAGAGGAGAACAAGGCCAAGGGCTGGAGAAACAGCCACCTCTCTAAAACCTGGAAGACTAAGTCAGGCTTGCCTTCCCTTCTTCGCCTGGCCAAGGAAGGCACTGGTAAGGCCAGCATACTTAGGACACTTCTTCTTTGGTCCTAAGCTGGGGTTGTTTCCAAGCTGCATTCAACAAATAAATTTAAATGTCTCAACCGGTTGTTTTTTGTTTTTGTGTTTTTACACAGCTGGCCCAACCCATGTGTTGCTAGCAGGCAGCTGGCTGTGCAGGGTATGCCGGGTGTATCAGTCACTGCCCGCTGGGGAGGCTTTGGGCAGTGTTGCTAGGCAACCTGGGTAGCGGGAGAAGCTGTGCGTTCGGCATCTGGCCACAGAGATGAGCAGCCTCCCTTCTTCACACTGCAAACTGTTATTACACCCAGTTGCAGGGCCCCAGCAATTTCTCTGTGGTTATGACTTGAAAGGCTGCCTTTTTAGTTGTAGAAATTAAAAACCGGCTTTTCAATATTATGGGCTTGTGATTGTAGTTATTTTATTTTTGCTTCATCTCTGAGGACACACCAGGAATAAATAGGCAAAAGATTTAAAAACAAAAGTGCCTTTACAAACCCCCGTTTCCAAAGGTTTTTCTTTTTCCTGAAGCAAAGCATATTTGGCCTTCATGGAAAGAAAAACAACTAATCGAGAGTCGCTGAGCTTCCTGAGGCCTCCCCACAGCTCACTGGGGTTAAGAGACCCTGCCTCAGGCTCCTACAGCTCTGCCTGCTTCAGAGTCAGGACACGGACCAGAGCTTTGGTCCTGTGCTGTCTCTCCCATACAGGGACCATCATGACACCACGCCCTTCCCAGTCTACAGAACCATTTCCTCCTGTGCATGCTGTGAAGAAGACATCATGATTATTCTCATTTTTTTCAGATGAACAACTAAGGTGAAAAGAGGTCCCTGTGACCGCACACCCAGGGACAGCAGAGCAGAAGGACAAGTCCAGGGACCTGGGGCCGGATCTGGGCCTCTCCACTGTGCCCTGCTGACTGGCTGAGCTTCTTAACACACTGCATGCTCTTGCGAAGCCTGTTTGAATAACACTGGTAGTGACAACCACACTTGCTGCTGCGAAAGCCCCCCGCACTCCAGCCTGTGTCCTGTATCACCCTCAGTGTGTCAGCCTCCCTCGTGGATGTGATGGGCTTGCATAGATGCCCAGGTCTGGAAGAAGCCCCCAGATCAGGCACACTACTTAAATGAATTAAAAAGATCTATCACTCCAGACCACAGAGCTAAAACAGAACCCTGATCCTGAGCTGTTTGATCCCTAATTCAAGAAATTGCATCTGCTTGATAGCATCAGTTCAGGCTCTTAATAAGACAAAATTATCTCAGCATAACAGAATAACTGGACACGGTGGCACATGCCTGTAATCCCAGCTATCGGGAGGCTGAGGCATGAGTTTGAGGCCAGCCTGAGCTACACAGTGAATTCAGACCGAGCCTGGAATACAAGGTAAAACTCTGCCTCAAAAACACAGCTAAACAACTCCCCAAGCACAAAACAAAGCAAATAAATGTATGAGAGAGGCTAGGGGTGTACAGTGCTTACTTAGCTTGCATAAGGTTTCGTCTGTAGCATGGCCAAAAATTAAAATAAAATTAACTGAGCTGGAAGGGACACAGTGTTTTCAAAATTCTCATGGGGATTCATGAACACAAATACATGAAGCCTTCTAGTGCACAGCACACACAAGTGCCACCAGCCACGAGTACCCAGGAGCAAGTGAATGGCTGGTCCTTGGGCTAGCAGGGGCAAGACTGAAGCGGGAGCCAGGGTTTCCTGCTCCCTGTGACATCAGTGCTCTTCACGTCACTCCACATCTCCTTCATTGCCTTCTTCAGTTGATGATGCAAGCTCTGACTGAGCTCGTTTTCTGTGCCAGGGTCTAAGGTAGATGTTGGGCAGAGATGGAGGAGCAAACACTCCCTCTTGCCTCTTTTGGAGGCAGTAGAAAGACAGACAATACATATGCTCAGTATTTTTACATAAGACAAATGCTGGGAAGGAACAAGCAGGAAACTGTGCTAGAGCACATGGGGAGGGAGGCAAGAACTGGGGAGGCTTCCTGGGGAGATGCTATCTGTTGGAAGGAGGCTGCCTCCTGTGTGGAGACTAGGAAGGGGACAGAGGAGCAGAGAGGAGCAGAGCAAATGCAAAGGCCCGGAGGCAGGAGAGAGGCTGCTGTGTTCTGGGAATAGAGTTGGTAGGAGAGAGTGATTGAAGCTGAAATTTATAAACAAGGCTGGAGTTTGGGGAGACTATTAACCCCTCTTCCCCTACCAGCACACACATATGAGGTGAAACCCAGGATTTGGATTAATAGATTTGTTCTGCAGAGCAGGCAGGAGAACAGAAGTAGAGACTGATTAGAGAAACTATTTCAGGGGCGATGTCTGTAATTTACTCTGTGGAGCTACACAAAAGGGAATTAATGTCAATGGGAAGGCCAGGTATGGTAGCAGATGCCTGGAGGCACAGTGCTGAGACCCTATCTCAACAAAAGCTATTAAGGGAAGGCAGACTGCCATGAGGTGCCATTCCATCCAGTGAGCCTGCTATGTAGGCAGCTGTGGCTGCATAGCAAATCACTCCAAAACCTCATGTCTCAAAGCAGCCATCATTTCACTGTCATGATCCAGTGGGTCAGGAATCGGGGTGGGATCGAACTGAGGACTCTGCTTCTCCGTGTGCTATCAGTCGAGGTTATCCAGCTGGCTGCATTCTTGGCAGCGAGGTCTAAGGGGGGTTTCATTCACCTGTATGGTGCCTGAGTGCCCTCTTACACCCCCTCCCTCCCCCTCCTGTCCTTGCTCTCCTTTGCGCTTCCTCATAGCATGGCGGCCTCAGGACAGCCAACACTCCTTGAGTGAGGGGTCTAGCTTCAAAGAGGCAGTGTTGGAAGAAAGCCTCATCTCTTTAAGCCTGGCCTTGAAATATCCCCAGAACTGTTTTAGCCACATAGTGTTGGTCAAACCTAGTCCCAGTGAGATAGTTCTGTGGGCTAAGCACCTGCTTTGGCAAACACAGGGACCAGGGTTTGATCCCCAGTCCTACATGCCAAGCCAACCCCACTCCCAGAGGGCACTGAGGAAGTGAATGAGTCTGGATGTGGTGATGCACGCCTGTAATCCCAGCGCTGGAGAGGCTGAAAACAGGAGGACCACTACGAGTCCAAGCTGCATAGTGAGACCTTGTACCAAATACACAAATAGAAAAAAAAAAAACTGGTCATAGGGTTGGCCTGCGATCAAGGAGAATGGGACTAAACTCCATGTCCCCATGGAGGAGTGGCAAATAACATGATCTGTATTTAGTCTGCCACGCTAGGCTTCTAGAAACCAAATACCCATAACCACTCTGGTGGCGCTGACCCACTTTTTAACCTAAATCATAGTGTCTCTGTTGGAATAATTTATGTTTTTATTCTGTGAATATGGATACCAGAGAACAGGCAGGATGCCACACACACACACACACACACACACACACACACACACACACACCATGTATTTCCAGAGCCTAAAACCTACAAGGCACATAGTAAATGTGTGTCCAAGGACTGCACACATCATATAAGCACTGTGATTATCAAAACTTGCTGCAGATAAGACTCCCCCCGGAGTGCTGTTAAAGTGTATTCAGATTCCAGGCTAAGACCCGAGCCCAGATCCTAATACCAAATTTCAAAGGCAAGGAGTTTTTAGTCTTGGATGCCCATTAAAAAAGAAAAATTGGAGCCAGTAAAATAGCTCAGTGATCTAAAGCACCTGTTTAGGCTTACACAGGCGCAGGGGACCGAGGTTCAATCCTAGGCACCATATGCCATGCTATTCCCACCCTCAGGGTGGGCTGAGTCAGCAAGAAAAAGGAAAGAAGGAAGAAAGATGAAGGAGAAAGAGAGAGAGAAACAGAAAGAGAGAGAGAGAGGAAAAGAAAGCACAGAAGGAAGGAAGGAAGGAAGGAAGGAAGGAAGGAAGGAAGGAAGGAAGGAAGAAAAGAAAGAAAGAAAGAAGGAAGGAAGGAAGGAAGGAAGGAAGGAAGGAAGGAAGGAAAGAAAGAAAGAAAAAAAGAAAGAAAGAAAGAAAGAAAGAAAGAAAGAAAGAAAGAAAGAAAGAAAGAAAGAAAGAAAGAAAGAAAGAAAGATCTTAGGATAACTGGACATGGTGGTGCATACCTGTAATCTCGTACTCGTAATCTCAGCACTGGGGAGGCTGAGGCAAGAGGATTGATGCAAACATGAGGCCAGCCTGGGCTGCAAAGTGAATTTGAGGCCAGCCTGGACTACACAACAAGAACTGTTTCAAAATATTTTTTTTTTCTTGGTGCTCGGGATCAAACTCAGGACTTTGTACTTGCTAGGCAAGCATTTATGCCACTGATATCCCCATCCCCAAATTAATTAATTAATTAAAAACTTTTTTGAATCTCAGTGCCCAAGCCCAGAGACTCTGACTCTGACTTCATTGATCTGTGGTAAAACTGGACAAACAGGATAATCACGTGATTCTGATATCAGATTAGGGTTCAGAACCACAGCCCTAGGTGGAACCAGCCAGAGAATTCTGAGGCAGGTGGTGCAGGACAATGTAACCAAATGTCCTTGGTTTGCCCAAAAGTGTCCTGATTCTAGCACCAAAAGTCCCACATCCAAAGAAATCTGGGGGGGAGGGGTGTTGTTCATTTTTTTCTGTAACCTGAGACTGTTGATCACTTCAGTGCAGTACTACTTATGAAATACTGCAGATGAGGCAGTAAAAGCCTTTTTTGAAAAATATCTACAGATTTCTAATGAAAACAATTATTTTGGTATTTGGTTTATTTTGGTTTTTTGAGATAGGGTCTTGTGTGTATTCAAGGTTGTTTTTTAGACTCACTGTGCATCTCAGGCTGGCCTCAAACTCCAGGTGATCCTCCTGCCTTAGCCTCCAAAGGGCTGGAATTACAGATGTGTACCACCATGCCTGGCCAGATAATTATTATTATTATTTTTTTTTTTTTTTTTTTTTTTGTCTTTTTGAGACAGGGTCTCACTATGCAGTTCAGTTGGCCTTAAGCTCACTTTGTAGCTCAGGCTGGTCTCGAACTCACAACAATCCTCCTGCCTCAGCCTCCCGAGTGCTGGGATTACAGGCATGCGCCACCACGCCCAGCTCCAGATAATTATTTTTAAATAAAATAAATATCATGAGTCTGTAGTACAGCATGAACCTCTCCAGTTTATCTCACAATTAATCTCTTTTACATGTTTACTTTCAGGAACAGAGCATTTTCCACTTGTCCTTCTGGTATGATTAATTTTTGTAAAACCAAAGGAGAAAAAAAAAAAAAATGAAAAGCAAAGTTTCAAGAGAGAACTTAAAAGAATCAAGATAAGCAGGCTCATTTTAAGGAGCAGAGCCGATGGAAGTCAAGGGTCTAGAAACCGACCCCTTCGGAGTTACCATTTCCAAGGTGATGGATATACTTACATCCCTTCCCTGGGCACAGACAGAGACAGGGACGGCTCCTGGCAGCCCAGCTACCACTCTGTCTCCATCATTTATTCCAGCAACCAAATGGGACTTCAAGTCAATAAGCAGAACACCCTGGAACCTGCCAGGCACAGGTGCTCAGGCCTCTAATCACAACTACGGGGAGGCTGAGGTGGGAGGATCGCAAGGTTAAGGCCAGCGTGAGAAAATCCGTGAGAGCTTGTCTCAAAGTAAAAATAAAACAAGGTTGGAGGTATAGCTCACTGGTAGAGGACTTGCTTGCTGTCCTTCCCCAAATAAAATAAAATAAAAATTCCTTGTATTAACTCTCAGTGATATAAATTTTTATTATTCACACATTTTGGTACTTTTATTAGGAGGAATGCTGTGTAACCCAGCGTACAGCTGAGAATAAACTGCCAATATAATAGGACAAGAACAACTCGAGTAGCTGTTTATGAACAGGATGTCCAAAAGAAAGAGGGTTCGTTTCCTCAGAGGGAGGGCTCCTCCCCTGCCCTGAAGGCCTTGCATCTCTTAGACTAGCATCTCTTAGATACTACATGTACCAGTCACCTTCCAAATGCAAATATAACATATAGGTTCCTTACCGAGTGCCCAAGGCTCTCACAATGCAGCCCTGCCTATTTATGCACCTGCATCTTTTGCCATTTTCCCCCCAAACACCCAATGCTCCAGCCATGGAGCCCAGCAGTCCCAGCTCCAAGGTTTACTAAGATCTTAAGGAATGGCTCCCTTTATCAGAATACTTTCTCTTTCCAATTTACTCTCTTGGGAAACTATCAATGCCCCTCCAGCTCTTCAAAGCCTTTCTGGGCATCTGCCATGTGCATGGCCCTGCACTAGGCACTGAGGACACAGTGGGGACACAGTGGCCCTGCTCGAACCAAATATCCCTCTTTGGGCCCTCAGCCACCTCTGCTCACATCTAGGGTTCCGCTTTGCCTAATAAATGTCTCCTCATGGCTAAGCAACCTGAGCAGAGAAGTTCTGTTTTATTCATTTTTGAATCTCTAATACCCAATAAACACATCAGTAAATACTTGTGAGCTTTATTTAGGCACAAAAGATCTCTGAGCACTTTCACACCTGGGTTGCACCAGGTGCTGGGAATAGAACTGTGAACAATACAGCGTGCCCCTGTCCTCTTGGGACTTTCAGTCTCTGAAGCAAATGTGGCCCCTAAATGAGTGAGTGGATTCATGAATCTGAGGAGGAGGTGCCCCTCTCTGTCCAGATGAAGCAGCCCTGAGCTGGAGGTGCACAGGAAGGGAGGGGCACAGGAGTAGCCACTTAGGAGTGACAGTGCCCTCTTTGGGGCTTTCTACAGAGAAACACAAAAGGATGCAGGGAATTGAGCAAAGAGCAGGAAGTTGAGTCTGACATGCAAGTTTTTCATTCCAGATCTATTGTTAGCCAAGTGTCCTTAGGCAAATCTGCTAACCTATTTGGAAAGAACATCGTTACAATGGTATTTTTTTTTTTGCTTTTTTTTTTTTTTTTTTTTTGTAGATAATGCATTTACAAGCCTTCATGAGGCCTGACAGAGTTGGATTTAGGCACTGGGAGCTCCTGTCTTGCTGTACCTGAGTACACAGATTCAGAAACACACAAGCAAGGCATGGTAGCACATGCCTGAAACCCCAGAACCCAGAAGGCTGACGCAGGAGGATCATTGTGAGTTTGAGACCAGCCTAGACTACATAGTGAGTTCAAGGCCAACCTGAGCTGTATAATGAAACTGTATCTCAAAAAGACAGAGACAGAGAGAGAAAGAGAGAGAGAGAGAGAGAGAGAGAGAGAGAGAGTCAGCCAGCCTGCCAGCCACAGGGCCACAGGGTCTGTACCTGAACTGGCCCTTCTCAGCCCCCTTTTCATTTGTTTTTTTTTTTTTTTTTTTTTTTTTTTTTTTTTTTTGGCAGAACCGGGGATTGAACTTAGGCCCTTACACTTGCCAGGGAAGTACTTATTCCACTGAGCCATCTCCCCGGCTCCTCAGCCCCCTTTTCAGGCAGGCCTCTTGGCCTGCTTCTCCCTCTACTGCCTCCACCCACTGCCCAGTTATGTTTGCCAGTCTGCCCAGGTGCTTTCAAGGCCAGGGGTTGTCTTAGGCATTTATGAGCCTAAGGGAAGGGAGGTGCCAGTTAGGAGGGGCGTGGTAGGAAAGGGGTCACCAGAAAAGAGAGAATACAGATGTTTATCCAGGCACTGTATTTGATGTTCGTTTTTTCCCTCATCCTTATTAAAACATTTTATAGATGAGGAAACTGAGGTTTAGGAAGTAAAAAGGAGACATGAATTATGAACCCAAGACTCTCTCTGTAACTTCAAAATAATTTCCTCCCATGTTGTGTACTGCCAGCTCATGGAAGCGCATAAATGCTTTGTGGATACATTTCAGGGTTTTTTTATTCCCAGGAACAAAAATTGTGCAGCTTCTTCCTTCCCACCCCTGGAGAAGTCAGGTATAAGTTCAAATGATGAACAAACAAATGTACTATTAAATAAATGGGTGAAATCCCTCAGAGGCCCATACCAGGAAGGAGGAAATAAATCAGCCTGGGGAGTCGCCTAGCCTGTCGCTGCCTCTGGGGTCTCCAGCACCCAGGTCTGGCATGGTTGGAGGGAGACAACGCTTCAGGTACACCTAGGGGTGTAGTTAGTGGGAAGCTACTTGCCTAGCACGCGTGTGAAGCCTGGAGTTCCACTCCCTGCACTCTCATCACCCAACCCCAGAAAAAAAACTGGAGGCTCAGGAGTTGTCAGCGAACACACGACGGAAGAGAACGCGAGTGATTTCACAGGGCAGGGACGGAGACCTCAATTACCTGGGCACTGCCTCTCCCGTCTCCCTGGAAGACAGTCCCTGGCTCCTGGTCCCACACGCTGTGAACTTTTAAAATGAAAGTCGCAGGACTTCAGGCAGCCACAGCTGCTCCTACTCCGGAAGGGAAGGAAGGGAAGGAAGGGCTAAGGAGCTCCCTAGGGAGCATCCTGCGCTCTGTTTCCCGCCCTCCAGCGCCCCCCCTCCTGTGCCTCCTCACCTTCTGGACGCCCTGCCTCCACCCACCGCCCCCTGCTCACGCCTTACCTCGGGAGGCCGAAACAAGAGGGTCCCGGGTTGTACAGGCGGACCCTGAGCTCCACTCGTCCAGGGCCAAATGAACTCCTGCCTGGTGGGTGCTTCTTTGTCCCTCCCCAGCTAAAATCCTCCCAACAGGTTCCTAACCCACACGGCCCAGGGGGAGGGAGCCTGAGGAAATCCCCTCCCAGCCGTGGTAGTGCCAGCCTGCTGGCCAAGCTGGCTCTGGGCTGGCCCTGGATGAATGAGTCCTCTGCTCCGCCTGCCTGGGTCTGTGCCAGGAGCCTGGAACTGCGCCTTGCTCTCTCCTGGGCTGTACTCCATGCAGCTCCAAGTCCCACACTCCTGCTTCTGTCTGGGCTCCAGCCCTCACTGCTAGCTCTCTGGAAAGGTCCAAGCAGGGTGGGCTCTGTCCCTCCATACTGGGTTCTGATCTGGGGTGAAGCCTGACCTGCCACTGGACACCACGCCAGGGTGGCCCTGAGCACAGCAGGCAGAGGCTCACTCACATCCCCTTGGGCTCTGCCCATCACAGGGGGCCTTGGTGTCCTGGTCCCTCATGAAGTAGGTTTGCCACTTTCTCAAAATTCAGTGCATTTTGAGAATGACTTGCCGTGTACCAAGTCTGGATAATAAAGTGGTGGCTGACACCTGACACAGCCCTGCCCCCCTCCACCCCAGGAAGACACAAAGTGGAGGACTGCAGGAGACACTGGCCCTGAGTTCAGGCAACAGGGATCAAGCAGGACTCCCTGGGAAAGGTTTCTGGAACAGCATTTAAATGAACCAGTAGGAGATAAAGGGACAGGGAGAGGAGAGGATATAAACAGAATTGTGTCCATGTAAATGTGGTCATTATGTACTGCAAACGTGTACTAATAAACTTTTGTTAAAGTACAGAATTGAGTTGGCTCAGAGGAATAAGCGCTTCCCTGACAAGTGCAAGGGCCTGAGTTCAATTCCGCTAAAAAAAAAAAAAAAAAAGAATTGAGGCTAGATGAGGGAGCACACATCTAATCCCAGCACTCCAGAAGAACTGCCTCAAGATGAAGGCCAGCCCGGGCTACCAAGTGAGGTCAAGGCCAGCCTGAACTGCACAGTGAAACCCTGTCTCAACAAAAGAACAGAAGTGAGTGGGAAGTGACAGGCCACAAAGGACTTCATGTGCTTTGCTTAGGTACTCAGACTATCACATAGGCACTTAAAGAGTGATAGAGAAGTTTTGTCTCGGGGCTGTTGTTAATGTCTTTGAGACCAGGTCTCACTACAGTCCAGGCTGGGTTTGAACTCCCTATGTAGCCCAAGATGGCCTCAATCGCACAGTGATCCTCCTGTCTCAGTCTCCCAAGTGCTGGGATTATGGACACATGCCACCAATCTAGGCTGTCACAGAGAGGTGTTTTGTTCTGTTTTGCTTAGACAGGCTCTCACTCTTTCAGACTGGCTTTGAACTCATTATGGAGCCCAGGCTAGCCTTGAACTGGCAGCAGCCAGTTGCCTCAGCCTCCTGGGGGCTGGGATGACAGGCATATACCACCTTGCCTGGCTGAATTGAGACGTTTTGCAGGGAGAAGTGTCCAGCACCATACAGAGGCACACAGGGATGCTGGCCCAAATCAACAAGGAGAAAGAGCCAGGGGCATGCGCAGGAAACTGAGATCCTGTCCTGAGTAGCATGTTAGCTAGATCAGTGCAGCCTACGTGGAACCCACAGGGGGACATTCCCAGAATGGAAACTGAGCTGCTGCCTAAAACAGAAAAAAGTCTATGAAGGACCAGCGAGAGAGTTCAGAGGACTAAAGTGCCTGCTTAGGCAAGCTTAAGCCAGTGGAGGGGCCACAGTTCGATCCCCAGCACCACATGCCATGCCAGCCCTGACCCCATGGTGGGCTGAGCCAGCCAGAGCCTGGGTGTAGTGGCACATGCCTGTATTCCCAGAACTGGGGAAGCTGAAAACAGGCATCACCACAAGTCCAAGCTACATAGTGAGACCCTGTAACAACCAAATATGCAAAAAAAAAAAAAAGTCTGTGAAAAGATCATACACACACACACACACACACACACACACACACACACACACTAGCACACTAGTGGGGTTGAAGGAGAGAAGAACTGTAGAAGGGTTATGAGCAGTGGGGAGGAACATTAGGAGGCAAACATTCACAGTGCTTAGTTGCAGAGCTGTGCAGGAAGTGTGATGGTGCATGCCTATAATCCCTGCACTCAGGAGGCTGAGACAGGAGGATTGCAGCAAGTTTGAGGCCAGCCTGGGCTACATAGTGAGTTCAAGACCAGGACTAAATATGGGACCTACCTCAAAAAATAAAATAAAGAACTCTACAGGAAAAGGTGGCTGTCCCATATCAAGTCCGGTAACCACATATCCCTGGCATATGTCAGAGACACCGCTGACTGCTGTTCCTGTCCTCCAGCCAACTTCGCTTCTGAGGATTCTGTGTTCAACAAGCTGCTTCCTAACGGTGATTGGGCTCTTTGAACTGCATGATTTTGAAGAGAAAAGCATCCATGCATACCTGGCACACACACAGTTACAGAGCTCTTCAAAAGCAAAACCTGAGAATGTGGCATTCAGTTTGGACTCCGAAACAGATCTGGGAAAGATTGATTTGCTCTTAAATATTTGTAAACTAGCACATTTTCACTTAGGATTTGCTCCTCAGTTTCCTATAAAACTCATTAATATGAACCAACAGTTATTAACCTCATCAGCCCTGAGACATTGACAAGCTCCTGTTACTAAGCATGTAAAAGTCTAAGGTCCACCCCAGAAGGGGAAGAATTCCATAAGGTCACCTCAGGAGCCAGCGGACCCATCTTCACCTTTCCAATGGAGCTGCCACAGGCACCCTGGCCATCCACTCATACTGAGTGATGTCCAGAGTTTTCCCATTTGAAATTTGTACAGATGATTGCGTGGCTTTTCTTCCCTCTCTGCAGCATCTCTTAGCTGCTTTGGCTCAGAGCAGAGCAGAGAGGTAGCACTGGCTCAGGCCTGCTACAGAGGCAAGGGCCTTCCCAGGGAACCTTCCAACCTCTTGCAAACCCATTCCTGAGAGCTGCCCCTCCTCACACAGCTTCTCAGGACCTTAGCTGCCATTCCCCCCACCCCCTGTGGCCAGCACTGGTCACAGCAATTGGACCAGGAAAGAAGACAGTTTGATTCAGCCTGGGCCAATCAGTTTCCTTTTCCCCAAACTTCCCTCTAGGGCAGCAAGCCCAGACTCTCTCTTGACGTAGCTGAAACTAAGAGTGGTAAACCTAGGAACTGCGCAGTTCCCTGTGGCCACGCAGAAAGAGCTCATCCACCCATCAGAGCTCCTGCCTGAGGTATTTAGAGTTACCTCTGGCTGTCTCTTCCCTTGCCAAAGGACATGTTCTGAGATGATAAATTCCTCAAGAGCTATAGTCTTCTGTTTTGTCTTCATGTGCATGCACTTGTGCCTGAAAGCTGACACAAAGCACAAAACAGTACCTGTTGTGCATTTAAACCTGGGAGCCTAGAATAGCTGCAATCCCCATGTCTAGGTCTCCTCCAGACACCAGTAGACATCAGGTGCACTTTTGTGGCTTCTAGCAAGCAAGCTTCTTGTGACCATGAAGGCGAGCTCAAGGGCCCCAGAGTGTCCTACCTCTCAACAGGAAGGGGTAAATGCCTATAAACCCAGCACGTGGGAGGCTGAGGCAGGAGGATCACTGTGCATTCAAGGCCAGCCTGGGCTATGAAGTGAGTTCAAAGCAAAGCAAAGAAAGCCCCCACCCCACCCCACCCACCCCCACCAAAAAGAAAAGGAAGCTACAGACACCAGTAGGCTGCTGCTACCCAGTGTCTCCTCACTTCCCCCTCGTGTGTTTCTGAAACACTTGTGTTCTCTCAGAAAAGTGTCAGGTGCCCCACATTCTGAGCACCCTAACAAGTTACATTCCCTTCAGGATTTTAGTGCTGCATAGACATGGAATTCAACCACATAATTAATTCTTTTAAATCTATATTTGGTGTAGGAAGTATAATATACTCACAGTTCATGTAAAACCCAGTACAGCCAGCAGAACTAAAGCAAGGCCCTGGATTCAATCCTTGCCATTACAAAAAAAGGTATTTCTGCATTGTAGGGCCTAGCAGAAGCAAACCTAAGAAAGTGGCACTGAGACCTTAAAAGTGTCCCACAAAGTTTCAAAACCAAGAAAAAAATTCACCACATAAGAAGAATAGAAAATATTCTATAAATAGAAACAACCAGCTACAAAGTCATTCTCATAAGGACTAGAAAGATTACATTGGGCATGCTGGTATATACCTGTAATCCCAGCACTGAGGAGGCTGAAACAGCAGAATCATTGCAAGTTCAAGAACAACCTGGGCAGCTGGGTATGGTGGCGCAGGCCTATAATCCCAGCACTCAGGAAGCTGAGGCAGGAGGACTGTTGTGAGTTCGAGACCAGCCTGGGCTACAAAGTGAGCTCAAGGCCAGCTTCAGCCACCTAGTGAAACCCTGGCTTAAAAAGACAAAAATAAATAAAAAGTAAATAGATGAGTAAATAAATAGACTAGGAATGTAGCTCAGTACAAAGGCCCTGACCTAATTAGATAGTCCAAAAAAAATAAAAATAAAAATAAAATAAAGTAAAATAAAAAATGGGTGGGGGAGATAGCTCAGTGATCTAAGCCCTGCCTGGCAAGCACAAAGACCTGGGTTTGATCCCCAGTACTGCATGCCTTGTGGAACAACCTATATGAAATAAATAAATTTATAAAATAAATAAAAAGCGTGTAAGATATATGAGTCTAAACTAACCAAAATAAAGTTAAAATAGCTATACTATTATCATACAAAATAGACTTTAAGCTAAAAACATTACCAGAGATAAAGAGAATCACTACATATTGAAAAAGTTTGATTTACCAAGAATCTATTACAATTCTTTGTTTTGTTTTGTTTTGATAAGATAGGGTTTCACTATGTAGTTCAAACTGGACTTAAACTCATTTTGTAGCCCAGGGTAGCCTCAAACTCAAAATGATCCTCCTGCCTCAGCCTCCCAAGTACTGGGATTATAGGTGTGCACCACTACAATAATCAGTTTCAATCCTAAATACATGATAGATAATAGAGAGAGGGATAGATGATAGAAGATTGATGATGGATAGATAGGTAGATGATAGACAGAAGACAGACAGATGGGTGATAGTACTTTCTCATTAGACTCCTACAGGTTCTATGCTTTAATAAATTAAAGTTATATCCTTAATATTTAGTGTTTTAATGAGTGTACATTTATAGGTCTAAGGGAAATTGTGACAAATATGTTAATATAGTAGAATACTTGGACATACTCTTCTCAATCATTAATAGATCAAGTAAGAATTCAAACAATTTAAATGACCCATTTAGCAATCTCAAAATAATGAACTTAGGTAGAACATAATATCAAGTCTTTTAAAGACTATGTTAGGTAGATAGGGTAGTGCACGCCTGTAATCTCAATACTCAGGAGGATGAGACAGGAAGATTGCAGCAAGTTTGAGCCCAAGCTGGGTTACATATGAGTTTAAAGCCAGCTTGAACTGCATAATGAGACTCTGTCTCAAAAACAAAATAATCTATATTAATATTATAAAAACTAGGGCTGGTGAGCTAACTCAGTGGACTAAGAACCTGTTTAGGCAATCAGAGGGACCAGGTTTGATCCCTAGTACCTCACACCATGCCAGCTCCCCCCGTGGGTACACGCAGAGCTGGTGACCACGTCAGGGCATGGTGGTACATGCCTGTAATCCTAGTGCTGAAGAGGCTGAAAACAGAAGGATCACTATGAGTCTGAGCTGCATAGTGAGATCCTGTTCAAGATACATAAAAGGTAAAAATAGGGACTGGGAGGATAGCTCAGTAGAATAAGTGCTTACCTGGCAAGCACAAGGGCCTGAGTTCAATCCCTGGTTTCACAAAAAAAGAATAAAAATTTTTTAAAAACTGCCTTACTGCTGGGCCCAATGGCCCATACCCGAAATCTCACCTGCTTAGAAAACTGAAATAAGCTCCCCCTAAATTAGAAGCTGACTGGGCAATTTAGTAAGATCCTGACACAAGATCAAAAAAGCCAGGCTGTAGCACAGTGATAGATTGCTTGCCTCATATATGTTACATTCTGGGTTTGATCCTTAACACAGCAGAAAAGAAAAAAAGAAAAGAAAGAAAGAAAAAAGAAAAAAAGTTGACCTACATTTGCTTATAAAGCAAATCTCAGCAGGTTCAGAAGCGTGGCACTATTAGACCAGGGTGTGCTAAGACAGCAATTGAGACTGGGTGTGGTTATGCATGCTTGTAATCCCAGCGCTTGGGAGGCTGAAAACTGTAGGATTACTAGGAGTCCAAACTGCGTAACGAGACCCTATAGACCCTGTACTAAAATACATTTAAAAAAAAAAAAA
>PVKA01001593.1:129474-142727 GCA_004027165.1 Ctenomys sociabilis | reverse complement strand
CCATCAGCAGTTTATCTTCATCCCTGCCACAGATCTGGCAACCACAAATCTGCTGTGTGTCTCAGTGAATGTTCTTATTCTGGGCATTTTGTATAAATGGAACCTGGATCTTTGTGATTGGCTTCTTTTGCTTAGCACAATGTCCTCAAGGTCTGTCCATGCTGTAGCCATCTTGGGCCTCATCCCTGTACCCAGCTGAGTCATGTTCCGCTGTCTGGACAAGCCACACCGGTGCATCCTCTTGTGAGTTGCAGGCTCTTGACCTGATTACACAGTTGAGCCACGAAGAACCACGCAGCTAGGAAAATCCACGTGGAAGTTTTTGTGTAGACAAATGTCTTCATGGCTCTTAGATATATACCCAGGAGGGCAACTGCAGTCAATTCTACATTTCATTTGCAGAGCAGCTGCCAAACTGTCTCCACAGTGGGCAGCCAAGTTTAGACCACATTAAGTGCTGTGTGTATAGCTCACAGCGATTCTCTTTCCCTGGTATGACTTGTCATGGGCCCTTCACTGTGCACTTCGGAACTTCTCCACCGCAGGCATACATAGCATCCTTAGTTATTAGCCCTGGCAGAGGGTCTAGGAGCTCTCCACGATTACGTATGTGCTTTTCTTTTGAGATCTCTGGTTTAGTGATCATCATACAAACAGGAAAACATCTATTTGTAAGTGAAGTTGTGTGCTCACTTAGTTCAGCGGCTCACTCAACAAATATTTACCGAGCATCCATCATTCGACTGGGGCTGTAATGAGGACACATCATCGATCAAAATACAGGTTCCTGCCTGGACTCAGAGAGAAGGAGGTAATGTGACAGCTGGAAAGAATTAATGGGGCATGACACTTTCATCCGAAAGTAAAAGTCAATTAGCAGACCGCTCTGCATGGAGCCCGCAGCTGCATGCCCACCCATCTCTCCCAGGCCTTCACTTCTCCACACCAGCCTCTGCACCAGCCACTAGCATTCTGACTTCACACAATCATGGGATCCCTTGGCATCACACAGGAGCATTTCTGCTTTTGAGGGGAGTGACCCCAGTCCCATCATCTCAAAAAGCCACTGCGTTCCTTGACCTGTCACACCCACTGCTACTCACCACCATGTGTCCATTCTTTTAGGTGCCATGATGGTCACAGCCAACCTACTCACTGGGCTGACAGCTGTGACCTCTGATGAGCAGTGGACCAGCCAGAGGACTCCCAAGCTTTCTCTGTACTCAGGAGTCTACGTGGATGGTTGCACTGACCACTACCTTTTTAAAATTTTTTATTACAGAGTCTATAGGGTCTCACTACGTAGATTAGACTCATAGCGATCCTCCTGTTTTCAGCCTCCCAAGCCTGGGATTGCAGATGCGCACCACCATGCCCAGTCTCCATAGATCTCAGCAAGCCCTGGGGGCGGGGCCTGCATGGCACACCAAAACCACTACCTTTAAGCTGAGTCCAACCATCACTTCCCCAGTGAAGGCCAGAAGTACACAAAAGGCAGGGATGAGCACCATGTCTCCTGGGGAGACCATCTGGGAGGAAATGCCGTGGAGGACTCCAGGAAAGAGGCACTGAGAGTGGGCCACTGGTCCTTTCTCTCTGCTTTCCAAATTCTCTGTAGGGTGACAACATGAGAAGTTTTGGTGCCGGAAACACTGTAGAGCCATGGGCCTCCGGGAGCATCTCACAGAGCAGGTGGCCACCAGGGACCAAATGCCTTCAAGTCGTGCTTATAGGTATGATGCAGTTGGCTCTGACCTACAGTGTGAGAGTGCCTGTCTTAGTCTTCTCTGTGCTTCCGTAACAGAATAGCACTGGCTGGGTAGTTTATAAAGAGCAGGGACTCACTGTGCACACTTCTGGAGGCTGGACGTTCACGATCACACTGTGTCCTCACTTGGTGGCACACGAGGGGGTGAAAAGAGGCTCCTTTCCTAACAAGCCCTTGTCTCCATGTGTTTCCTCTCCTGCCCCCACCTCCCAGTCCTGCGGCACTTGGCATGGAGTTCCCAACACCTAGACTTTATGGGACACGCAGATTGTGGCAGTGCCTGGTGGACATTTGGACCACAGCAGTGTTTGGGGGACCCACAGACTGTGGCAGCACCTGGACAAGCTCAGTGGGGTAGGTGGTAGACCTAACCATGCCTGGAACACTGTTAATCAGTGCATTGCTCAAGGAGCTGACATGCCGGCCACATAACCTGACCATACGAACCTGGCTTCATGGCTCCCGACCAAATACTCTGCCCTCACCCCATCACCCGTGGGGCCTGCCAGCCTCTTCATCCTTGTAGGGCGACTCCTCTGACAGCTCAGGTCACTGTGGCTCTGAGGACCTGTCTGGTAGGACGACAGGGCTACATGCAGGAAACACGGCAGCATGTCACAGGTCCAGAAGACAAGGAACAAAATCCCAGCCTGCTGATTAGGCAACAAAGGGAAACCCTGGGCCAACCACTCCAGGCCCCACCCAGATCCCCTCGGGGTTCTCCGGCCTCTGATCTGCTTCCTCGAGATGCGAGATATGTTTGGTTGACTCCAACTCTGAACATACTGTTTACTTTGTAATGTTTGCTCCCTGAAAGGTTTCAGTGCTCATATTGGTAACCTTGGGGGTTCTGGAAAGGACCCTCTTTATCTCACTATCTCCACGCAGGTATGTCTCCATGAGATAGGGGTAGCCACAGCCTCTTGGCTTCCAGGCCTGGGTAAGAATCAGGCCGGAAGGTGCAGATAGTGAGCAATTAGAGGCTGACCAGCATGAGCTCAGAGAATACGAAGCAGCCATCTGAGGACAGACCCTGGAGGCGGCCACGGAGCACGAACCCAGAATAAAATAATGCATCAGGGGTGGAACCGTGGTGCCCGCTGAGACCACACTTGCTGAGACATCCCTGCCACTGCTGCAGTCCGTGAGCCAAGGCCCTTCCCTGGGCTGGGAGCTGCGAGTGGGAGACCCCCACCTTCCGACGGAGAAACCTGGCAATGGATTTGGTGAATGCCGAAGAAACTGGGTTTTCTATGTCGGTAGGCACCACAAAGGGAAACAACAGAGCCTTCCTACCACACCAGGACACAGAGGTCTGCATTTGAGGAGGAGGCTGAGAAGGGGTACCCCAACCATCTGCTGGTGGCAGCAGTGAGCAGGATGCCTCCACGGAAACCACAGCACTTGTTAACCACCTCATCTTCCAACCCTCCCACAGCACAAATGCTGTCATTGCTGTTCTCTCAACAAGAAAACAGTCACAAATACTCTCTAACCCAGAGAGGTCAGCTTAGTCCAAAGTCTAGGCACAAAGAAAGGTATGCTTGTGTGATAAAAGGTCACTGCGGCAGGCCTGAGCCATCCCAATCCTTCCAAAGGAAGCCTCAGTACCTGCAGCCCCTCGAATGTCCTGCCTGGAGGCAGTGCCTGCATGTACCTGGGGCCTTGGGCCACAGCAGACAGTCTGTGTGGATACGACTTACAGTGGGGGCCATAGGCCCCCACTACCGGAGGGGCCAGAGACTCCGATCAACCATGTCTATGACTACTTTGAGAAAGGCTCTGCACACTACAGCGCTGGGGGCTTGGTGTGTGCTGTCTACACCTTTGCTTGGAGAATTAAGTGCCACCCACCCGTAACCCATGGAGGGACATCTGGGGTTTGGGACTGCAGCTGGTTTCTCCTGGCCAATGATACCATGTGGCTATGGTGAACCATGGGCTGTCAACCACAACAGCTTGTTGAAATCTGCAAATCCAAGTCTTAAGGATCACCAGGCCGGATGGTAACCTTGTGGATCCTAGACACAACCGTCCCAGCATGGCTGGACGTATTGAGGAGCAGAACTGGGTGCCAGGGGTGGAGTTAATATGGGCTGACTTAGGAGAACTTAAGCTGTAGGAGAGACCAAGAGAATACCTTCCTATGTGGTGTGGTGATGTGTTTTGTATAAGCAAAGAAACTCTTGCTAGATAAGGGTGATAAGCCCTACAGCAGTCACCCAAGGCAGGTGAGAAGACCTGGGAGGCCTGGGAGGTCAGCTAGGGTGGTAAGGAATCCATGCTGCTCCTGGGGTGAATTCTCAGTGATAAGATCTCACATGACAAAGCAACACAAGGCTCCTCCCACAGCAGGGCCGCAGCAGCTTGGGGCCTGGAGGCAGACATACTCCACAGCACACACCAGTGCCTTGCCAGGGACCCTGGCACTTGTAGGAGAAGGCAGAATCCTTAGGGCCGGGTCCCTTGAGGCTGGCATCACTGTCTCTTCCAAGGTGGCTCCAGTCTAAGCCTCAATCCTTGGCCTGGCCTCTGGAGAATGGCAGCAGTCTGTGCTTCCTCACTGGATGCCTGCCTCCTCCCAGAGTCCTACTTCTGCCATGAATGTGGGGGTAGGGAGAGCCAACACACTCCTTCCAAAGGGCGTACCTGTTTGTGCAGCCTCAAAGCAGCTACTGTAGGGTCTCTATGTCCAGGTCACCCCCTGTGCTTTCTCTACCTCTGCCCTCCCTGCAGCAAAGTCCCATGCATGGGACAGGATGACAGTGGGGACACTGGCTAAGCTGCACATCTGAGGCCCAGATATGCCACGGCCCTTGGCTTAGAGTCTCCTCTCTCATTCAGGTAAGCAACATTTTGAATCAACTTTCAAAAAAGTATCAGTACTGGGGATTGGACCTGGCCATTTCTACTGTGAGTTACATTCCCAGCCCTTTTATTTATTTATTTTTTAAATTTTCTCTTAAGAATAAAAAATAGTAAAAAAAAAAAAAAAAAAAAAAAAAAAAAAAAAAAAAAAAAAAAAAAAAAAAAAAAAAATTAGGAACAATACAGAATTTCACTAAACAAAATAATAGGAATTCGATAATTGTGGTTCTATTGCATATAGTGGTCTTCAATCTCAGCTATTTTAGATGTTTTTCTCTCTCTTTTTTTTTTTATGAGACAGGGCCCCAGTAAGCCTATAAGTTGTCTAGGCTGAGCCTGAATTTGTGAACCTCCTGCAGCCTCAGCCTCTCAGAGTGCTAGAATTACAGGCCTGTGTCACCAGGAGTGGTGGATCAGCTTCTCCAAAAACAGCCAGAAAGAGAGGGACACAAAAGGACAGTGCTCGATGCTGTATCACAAGGAGGGAGTAAGTATTGAGAGACAGAGAGAGAGAGAAAGAGAGAAACAGACAGACTGACAGAAAGCCAGAGAGACAGACAGACGTAAAAACCCTAGCAAAAGCCAGGAGCCAGCAGCCCTTCCCCTTATCCTGCCTACACCTGTGACAGACAGGTAAATGCCACTATCTCCACGGCCACCACTAGGGAACACGACACACGGTACACCCCCAAAAGACTGGCCATCACCCAGTCTCAGATGATCTGTAATACAATTAAACTGTCAGCAGTTAAAAGAGAAGGGAAGAAAGACTAGGCAGCCAGACCCAACCGCACGGTGAGTTTTCTCCTGGACAGCTCAAAACACACGTGGCCACTGATAGCTGCTCCTCTGCTTGTTTGGGTGAATTACACTCTCTGACTCTCCCTTGTTCGTATCAAGGAAAGGAGGTGCTCAGCAAGTTCTACTTCACTTTCAGTGCTTCACTGAGGTGCAGCTGAAGTCTTCACCATGCAGCAAAAGTGACCCCACAAGACAGGGTGATGACAGACACCAGAGCCTCCTTGGATGGCTGCTCACACCCAAGTGAGCCCCCACCCTCCAGCTGTAATTCAAAACCATCTACAAGTGATCTGGACTCATCCAAGGGTCAGCCACAAGCCGCGTCCTGGCTCTGCGGTAAGGTTCTTGCCACCTGTGTGTATTCACCTGCTCTAATTTTATCTGCAAGCACACTGTCATGGTTTGTGTCTAGTTGTCCCCCTAAGCCTCATGCAGTCATGGGGTGGCTTCTAGAGCTTTTGATTGATTCACGATCCAAAGCTGGGTGTGAGTGCTACGCCCACCCTGGGGTGGACAGCCTGAGTACAACGTGAGGGAGGAAGAGGGGCTTGCTAGCCACTGCAGCTGCTCCTCTTTTTGCTCTTTGCTGCTGTGCTCTGCCATATGCCACTCTACCTTGGAGCCAGCCGAGTATGGACAGAAAGCTCCACTAGCTGTGGGATAAATAAACCTTTCCTGCCTTCATTTTGGGTGTCAGGTATTTTGTCCCAGAAACGAGAGAAAAGCAACCGAGGCACACACTCTCCTTGTGTTGCCTTCCCAGCAGACTGTACGTCTAAGCCACAGTACATTCAGATGCACTCAGACAGCAGCTTGTAGTTCATTCTGTTCCATTACTGCCATACGTTGCCATGGGCTGTGTGTGTCACAGCGGCCCAGCCTGCTCCATCCCTGAAGCCTCCTGGTAACGAAATGTGACTTGTCCCCATTGCTCTCCCACCCGTGTGAGTCATGTAAATGAACAGCGCTCATCCCAGACCCAGGGTGGTGGTGGGGGGTGGGGTTCACTCTGGCAGCAACTGGACCCGAGGTGTCTCGAGTGTTGTCACAGCTTGCAGCAGCAGCACTAAGGCATCCCAAGCAGATGAACTATTCTATGCTCTCAGCGTGAACCCAGAGCCACATCCTCACAGCAGCCATGTCAGTCCATTGTCTCTTTTTAAAATGTGTTGGCTGAATTCTCATACCATTCAACCCACCCACCTGAAGAACATAACTTGGTGAGCATCCGTTGCCCAACTGCTTTTCAAACATCTGTATTACCTCAGGGGGAAAAAAAAATCCTCTAAGTCCCCACCCTCAGCTCCCTGCGAGCATGAATCCACTTTCTGCACATCATGTCCTCCGTGGCGGGGGGCACGTCACATCAATGCAATTGTATGTTTTGTGGCTGATTTGGTCTCTGTCCTCCTTTCACTGCCCTGGAGAAAAGCTTTGCACCTGCCAGATCACCCCACAGCTCTTTAAGCTATACATCAGAGCCACTGCAGAACGGGACAGGACCACACACCAAGGCGCCCAGGGTTAGTGTCTCTCTCAAAGCAGTTTCTTTGTCTTCAGCTGTCACTGAGGTCATGTTCAGAAACTTTTTTTTTCTAAATATCTGTCATTTGAAAACCACTTTTCCTAGACTAGCACACCAACAAAGTCTGCTTTCTAGGTACATTTGGAATCAGACAAGAGAATTTCCTTATCCTACCGGTCCCTTTTTGTCTTGGCTACCAGGAAGCTCAAAGATAAACACCACATGTAATTATAAAAGTGCTGTTCCATCCTACAAGTTGGTTTTTGAAACTCCTACTGGTTAAAGCAGAGTATAACCAATGTGGTCTGCTGCAGAAGCAGGGGGTAAGCCAGCTAAAAAATAGATCCCTGCTCTACCCCCATTTCCTCTGGCTGAGATCTTAATCTGCAATTGAAACAAGGTACACAAGAACATTCTCAGGTCTGATGTTAAAGCCAAAGTAAAACTCTTATCTTCCCTTTCCTAGGACATCAAACCCTGGGATTCTGACAAACTAGGATACTCCTGCTCCCAGGGTCCAGGTCTCCCCCGTTCCTCTCTCTGGGTACCTGAGCCATAACTTGTGGGAGGCAGCCCCAGGGAGGAGCAGAAAGGCAAAGCCAATGACACCATGCTCATTCCTAGAGTGCCCCAGTGTTCCAGGCTGCAGGAGCTTCCAAGATCAGTCCTGGGAGAAAAGGATTCCCGGGAACAGGGGTCCCAGTAGCTGAGGCACAGGACAGTGTGGGGAGGGCAGTTCACAGACCAGAGGGAAGAAGGCACTGAGGCTCCCACAGAACTCCCACCTCAGTTTCCTCTTTCATAAAACAAAAATGATACATTTCCAGTGTTTAAACTGTGGGTCAATCATGGCCTATCAGGATCTCACTCAAAGATGCTGCAGTGGCCCAAGCAGGTAACAGGAAGGAACTACAGACCAAATGAGGCAGAGAACAGGCAGGAGCTGACGCTGGTCCAAGAGGCTGTGTGCTGTGAGCACTGGTGGGGGGGGCATCCCCTGCATTGAGCACTCTAGCTGTTTCCACGAGTGGGGGTGGCAGCGGCCTGGTCCACTCTTGCGCAAAGGACAGAGGACATTCAGAGCCCAGCAGGAGCCTCTCAGGACCAGCCCACACTGCACACTTTGTCATGAAGATTCACCCTTCCCAGGACCCCTTAGGCTTCCTGAGGGCCACAGGGATGAGGATGCTGCCCTCTGAGCTTCCCTTCGCATAGTGACCAGCCCTGTCACCTAGGTAAGCTGAACTGGCCCCTGGCCCCAGACTCACGACACCTCGTGTCCCGTCCTTCTTAGTGCCCAAGACATGAGATACAGCCATTTCTTGAGGAGGGGAAATCCTAGATTAACATCGTGCAGTGTTTTCCATAGCTGTCATCATGAATCACCACAAATGACACACATTTGCTCCCTCCCAAGCCTGGAAGCCAGAAGCCTGGAATCAGATTCCCCAGCCTGAAATCCAGGATGACCAGTGTCATGCTCCTAAAGAGTCTAGGGAGGAGACTTCCCGCATCTCCCAGCTGAGGATCCCAGGGCTCATGGCCCTGTCACTCTAGGCTCTGCCTCTGTCTCCAAGTGGCCTCCTCCTCTGTGGTGACCCCACCTCTACCCCAGCCACTGGCAGACACCTGCGGACACCTGGGATAGCACCAAGGGCCTAGCAGAATTGTCCAGGGCCATCTCACATGGCAAGATCCTCAGTCACACTTGTAGAGCTCCACCCCATGAGCTACTCAGAGATCAGGATATGGTAGGTGTGGGAGCCGTGTGCCCACATGCCACACACACCTGCATGGAGGGTCACTTAGCAACACAGCTTGGAGACAGTGGGCATCTGCTCCATCACTTCTGGCTGTGCTGGATCTTGGCTGCTGTCTTCCAGCTGTCTAAGCCAGTGGAGGTACCTGCTGCCCCTTTACCTACAGACCTAGCCCTAGGTCTAGGCTCTGGAACAGCAAGCGACCAGGTAAACATGCTGTGGTTCACTTCAGGAACAGCAGGAGGCAGGAGGAAATGGTACCCTGGCACCCCAGAGCCAGGCTTTGGGGAAGACAGGGCTGCATCTGCCATCCCCACATCATGCCCCCACCACTCCAGTGCACTCCCATTCCAGCCTGCTCGGACCCAGAGCCAAACTTCAGGAAGGGCAAGCCAGCACCTTCCACAACTGCCTTCTGGAAACAGGCTCTGGGTAGTTTGTCCCATGTCACCTACTACCACCAGTACTAGGTTGCCTAGTGTTTCCCAAAGCCACCTATTATGGAAGTACAGTGACGACCCCAACACACACACCTGTCACATCCTGCTGCCCCATTGAAGCCCAGCTCTGAGCCCTAGAAATCTTACCATTTAATGCTGGAAATAACGATTACAGCAGGAGTGGGATGACAGGGACAAAGGCCAGCAACCCTTCTGATAAGGGAACCTGTTCCTGCATGGCCTACACTATGTGCTCCAGTCCTTCAGAGCCTCTCACCCTACTCTAAAGCCAGGAATGCTGGAAGCACCCTGGTCTGGCTTCATTTCCAGGCAGAGATGACTTTTACACATAGCCCAGCATGCTATGACCCAGCCTGCAGCCTCCAAAGTCTGCTACTGTGTGAGCCCTCCCCTTTCTGCTTGGGGCTTCCTCAGCCTGGCTCACATCCCAGGATCTTCTCCACTGAAATCATCACTGGCACCATGGCCCTAAGAGAAATCCAAATTCTGAGCCACCCAGACCCTAGGGAGCTAGGGAGCAGGCAGAGCAACTTCTTTCCTAGAAGTCTCTTCCAACCCCTAATGCATAGCTTGGATTATGGACTTCAGGGACTCCTCCCAATAGAGCACCAGTAAGCAGCTCACACAGGGATACACACAAATGATATAATACCTGGTGTACAACTGGCCACCCAGGTTATTGGCCTTTCCCATACACCCTATCCCAATTCTATGCCTGCAGTAACCCCTTATACACAGGCTCAGAAAACCTGCTGCTTGGGGTGTCCATGCTGAACAGATGGATGGTGGAATGTGTGAATGAACCTCTCTTGCCCAAGCCACCCCACAGCACTCCCTTCCTCAGCCCTGTTCCTTTCCCCACTGCACCCCCAGCATCCCCACCTCAGCAAGTCAGCACCCACATCATTCATTCTGTTGCTGATACCAGCCTGCCTCAGTTCTACCCTCTGATTCTGGAGAACAGTCTGCCCCATCCTTTGCTACAAGAAATGACACCAGAGGAGCCCTGAAGCTCCCAGCATCTACTGTCTCAGGGACAGGGTGTCTGGATTAAAGCCCACACACACAGGCAGCACACAAATGACAGAAGTCCTTCGTTCCCGGTACTGGTTGCACCATCCAGGCCCGCACCCTGAGTGGTGCTTCTGACTGTAACAGTCTGTGTCCCTGGTAGCTGCTCTTGGCATCTGACTGGCCACTGGACGAGGCTGGGACACACTTGAGGACCTACCTGCCCTTCATTCTGCAAATGCTATCGCCTCCTCTGACTCTATTTCTGTATTTCCCTAAGTCAACTGTATTCAGTCTGATTTTATTTTCTGTTTCTTATGGTGTTCTGACATCTGGGGGACATTACAGAGCTGGGAAGAGACTCTCCCTCCCAAGATAGCTCATGCAGACCAGGATGGCCCACTCAGGAGCTGCCTCTCCACTGCTAACCTGCCACCCCCTCTTCATCTCTCACACTGAGCCATATCTCTCTGCTCTGAATCATCCCTGGGTCTGGGACCAGGCAACCAGAGTCCCTCCCAACCCCCATAGCCAAAGGTCACCAGATGAATTAGATGGATCCATCCCAAGGGGTTCTCCCTGTCTTACCCATGCATAAACCCCCAGACCCCAGCTCCAGCTTCTGCTGCAGATCAATTCAGGTGCTGCCCTGTCCCTAGATGACCCAAAGCCACTGCTATCAAGAAGCCTAATAAAAATCTTCCTTCAACGCCATTGACCTCTGTGTGCCATTACTGTCACCTCCAGAAGGCAAAATTCTGAAATATGGAGGAGTCCCTATGTCTACAAACAGGGCTCCTAACCCTCAGAAGAGTCCCCTAGGGGACAGCATCCCTCCTTTATCACAGAGAGCAAAATGAAAGCAGCTCTTCCTCCTGACACATATAACTTGTTTCCTCCTTTGTACCAGAACATGTTGTGACTCAGAGCCTTCAGATTCCTTCAAGAAATGGTCTCCAGGGACTACACCCTTCCCACAAAGCCCATCTCCTCATCACCTGGGGTGGCAGAGACTGAAATGTGACAGTGGTGCTTCGCTCAGGACTCCACATGGCTCTCTACAGATCAGGCACCTGCTCCTCTCTAGGAAGTGTGACCAGGGGCAGGTGGGGGCCTGGCCACCTGCTTCCCAGCTAGGCACACGCTGGGCCTTCTCCCCCAGGTGGAACAGGCACTCCTACCTGGGGTGATGTGGGAACCGCTCTGGAATGGCCACTGAGAAGGCTAACAGGAGGCCCACAGGGCGGCCCCACAGAAAGTGGCCAGCATGCTCCGGAGGCTCTGGCCTCCAGACTGTGGATCAACTCTGCCACCTGGCTGCCCAGACCACATCTTAGCAGGAGGGGGCTGCCTGACACTGGGGAAACTGTCCGCTAATCTCACATCCATACCCTTGCTGCCACCCCAGACGTGCCAGCCAGCAGGCAGCACCTGGGCTCTAGTACCTTCACACAGGACACTGGCTCTTCCCTCCATACCCACTGCCCCTGCACCACCCTCCTCCTGCAGGGCCACAGGCAAGTGGAGGCAAGGTGCCCTCTAACTGTGGCTGCTCACCAAGCTCTCACATGCAACTGGGACCCATGGCCTCACCTCCGCTCCACAATAGGACGTGTGCACTCTCTGAGCCTTGGTGTCCATGGGCACAGGGGAGCTACCAAGTGACCCTTAATTCTACTGACCTATGTTTCCAGGAGCCTGCCTGGGCTCCCTCACCCTACCTGGACACACTGTTCTGGCCATCGCAGGCATGTGGGTTAACCATGGAGCCTCAGAGGATTTGGAACTGTTCCCCTCAGCTGCTTGAGCTGCAGGACCAGCCCAAGGGCACTAAAGGAGTTTTAGGGTACACTTCTGGGCAAGACTGTCCCCTCCATCAGTGTGGCCAAGAGCCACTCAGGCCTCATAAATTCACTGGCTCCACGGCTGATGTCCCAAGGACAGGCTTCTCACCAATGTGTGTGGGGAAAGTATCCAGCACTGAACTGAGCTGAGGTCCCATCAGGGCAGTCACATTGTCCCCAGGAAAATGGCTTCTCACTTGGGGACTGGCTAACATCCAGGGCCATTTCCCTGAGTGACATGCCACAGTTGTACTGCAGACTCAATTCATTTTTTTTTCTTTGCAGTACTGGGGATTGAACTTGAGAGACCTTGCACTTGTCAGGCAGGTGCTTATGCTGCTGAGCTATCTCCCCAGCCCTGCAGACTCAATTCTTCAGCAAAGCCATGTATGACATTCCCTAAGTGGCATCTTCCAGCCAGTGAACAAGCTCCTCAGGGACAAGAGGGGACTCAGGATGGACACAGCTCACCATGTGCTGTTGGTGCTCAAACTTTTCAAAATGAGAGAACTTTACACCCATGAGGACAGGAGGCTCAAAGACAGGCAGGGGCAAGGTGGAGAGACAGCCACACTGGTCACCACAGTGGGAATGGAAAATGGCATCTAGCTCTGGGAGACAGATTCCAGTTCCCCCAAAATCATAGACTGGTGTTCCCATGAGACCCAGCAATTCTTCTCTTGAGTATCTACCCATAAGAAATGAAAGCATGCATCCATCCACACAAAAACACATAAAGGGGCCACTCAGATAGCTCAGCGGTCTAAGTGCCTTCTTAGGCAAGTGCAAGGAGCTGGGTTCAATCCCTGGTACCACATGCTATACTGGCCTCACGCTGGGTGCATTGAGCCAGACACCAGGACCAGGTGTGGTGGTGCACCCCTGTAATCCCAGCACTGGGGAGGCTGAAACAGGAGGATCACTATGTATGTATGTATATACATATACATTATATATATAACAATAATACTGAGAAAAGCCAAGAAGTAGAAATAGTCCAAATGTTCACCAACTTCTAACACACAAAATAGACAAAATTATAACATGGCTATAGAAAGCAGCATCATTTAGTCAAAAAAAGGAATGGAGTTCTGAGGCCCACTACAACACGGATGAACCCTGAAGACATCACACTAAGGGCAAGGAGTCCAAATGCAAAAGGACAAAGATCATGTGATTTCACTTATAGGAGTTCGGGGGGGGGGGGGCAGGGAG